>JAYEVD010000666.1:0-184471 GCA_036346405.1 Phyllostachys edulis
CTATCCTTTCCAATGCTTTGCAAGATGAGCCAATGTCATTCTATTATTTACATTTGATAAATGTTACTGTTGAAACATGAGAAATAGTAGTACATATATTTATCCAGATTTCATTGGAACCTATTGTGATGCTTAGCTAATTTTCTTCTTTGCTTCCTTTGTATTTTTACTACAATTTGTAGTTTGTAGCACAAAATATATGGCTATATGCACATTTCTTCGGATTATCAACTTATTCTTACATTTTGTGCTAACTTTCTTCAAGTGCTTTGCCTTGACTACAAGAAGAAGATTGGATTTAATAGTAATTGCATCTTGGTGCTACATGATCTTCCTGCTCCTATGCCCCCAACATTGACATAATCAATAGTTCAATTGTTTTGTTTAATGACAAATTAGGGATAATAATTGAGTTTTTTTAGGAACATTGTTGATAGAGCCTAAACCACAAGAACCCACAAAACACCAAGATGTTTGTCACTTGGAATAGATTAGCAAAATGTCAACAGGATTAAAAAACATTAATCCTTGTTTTCCTTGGTAGGTATGATAGGATGTTGCAACTACATTCTCTTTTCTACGTATATGGTTTCTACAGTAATCTTGATTACATTGTTAAAATTCATTTAGTACCTCCATTCATATTTTTGAAATTTTTATGTGTACACTTTCTTCTCTAGCAGTGAAGCTTATGTCAATCTAACCATGTATTTCGAAGTTATATTAAACTATCCTTTTTCCCAAATGACATGATGATCGACTTATGCTACTTTCAATTTCATTGAAAATCTAGGATACTCGTGTATTATTATTTGTTAGCATGGTCGCATCCGGAATTTTGTCAGAATTATAGTTGGTTTTTGTGGTTAGTTATGTCCAGAAATTTTTAAATAGTTTCTTCAAGTCGCTTCCCGCTTGTCTAGGACACACATGAAGTTAGTCTGCTATAGTATTTACTCGATTCCTTCAAAGACATCTCTAACTTCGAATCATACATGTAATTAGATATAGTTAGTCAGGTGCTATGTGTTTTGTTACCTTTTGTATGCTACAGAAAGATGAGCCCTACTATTGTACTGCACGCTAATATGCCAGATCAATATTCTCTATTAAACATTGTGTAATCCATCCTGTCATCTTTGGACATTTGAACAGTCTTGACATCTTTTATGCTATGTAGTTACGTAAAGATGGTGTCTTCGGATCTACATTACTTTTTATATCTTAATAACACTTCGCCTAGCAATTTTCCAAAAACAATAATATTGCCTTGGCGCCAAGACGTTCGTAGGCTACTAGTATGGTATGATCGATGCGCAAGTTGCTTTTGAGGCGGTGCATGACATGAGTTGATAAAGACATCGCTTGCAAGAGATCAAGCAGATGATGATTTCGATTGATAATGCATGCAAGTGCAGAGGCGTAGCATCATATCATGGGCACCATAAGATGGCCTTCATGCACGGGCTGAGTCTGCGAGGTCGACTACATTACCGACGGGATCGGATAAAGGGGCTGTTTGGTTGGCTTCCCGTGCGTGTCTACGGCGGGGAGAACTCCCGAGGATGCTGTGTGCCTACTTGGATGACAACCTACAGAGCTGCGAGTCCGGATAAATAACCAAATACCGAGCAAGAAGCTGTGTCCGAAGGCGAAGCAGATCCACCGTTGATAGATTTGATCTAACGTTCTATTTTTCTTTCATCAATTTCAGGCACATGCTTCTAACCAAATAACTTATCTTCAAGTTTGCCTGATCAAATAAAAATTATCTACTTTTCAGACTACCTTTAGACACCACTTTTTTTTTCAGATATAGAATCAAGTGACCAACCAAACAAATCCAAAATCCGGCGCTACATGCCGTGGACGTCCTGGGAATGGTCAGTGCTAGGCTGCTGGTGTAGCCTGGCCGTGCAGCGTACGAGCGAGCGAGAGAGACGTTTTGAGTTTTGACACCCAACGCCAAGACAGCCCATCTGGTGGCAGACAGCTTTCGGTCCATGCGTGATCGGTGGTGAACGGTAGGTGCCGTGCCCGGGGCGGGGAGAGCAAAGCGACTGATGGCGACTTGGGGCCGGCTTGACGAAATGGGCGCTTCATGCGCGCGTATATCTGCAGTGCAGTGGTTTCTGACTTTCCGGCAGGGGTAAAGACAGGACGAGAGTTGCTTTTGGCGGTTTGGTGCGGGATTTTTTAAAAAATAATTACAAAAATAAATAGTTGAATTTTTTTTACAAAAATAAATAGTTGAATTTGATTCGGTAAATTTTATTTTTGAAAGTATGTGTTGGTTCGATGTGACTAGCCGCATGCCATAACACCAGAATACTTTTTAGAGGAAAAATTCGTTTGTAAAATCAAAGGTGTGTACGCATGCAAGTGACTATTTGCAGTCTTACAGCTTACAATGCAATTTCGAGGTTTGATATATAATATTTGCACTAAAAAAGATGCACCATTAGCCATTACACACAAGGAAATTACGTAGGAAAGAAAACACAAACTGTCTCGGAATCATGCATTCGAAACAGTGTGTAATTGTCTCCAAAATGGTCACACGCATCCCTGCTAGGCCCCGATTTTCTTCCTAAATCTTACAGGTAGTATATTTTTTTCTCCTTCTATCAACTCATCAGTCACTTACCCAAGGAAGGAAGCACGAAGCTTCGTTAGCACAGGCAGTGAGAGAATCTTTTTTTAATTTTGTCCCGTCACTCAATTGCAATAATAGCCTTAGTGCTATTTTATTTATAAATCTAGCACTCCTGCCTTTTTTACCACGGTCGATAAACCCGAAAGGTGAATGATCAAGACTGAATCTTCATGAATAGGCAGCGACCATGGCAAAGGGTTTCAAGGCTGCCACCGCATGAAAGGCCCTTCTGTGCTCACACATGCAAGTAAGTGGCGATCCATGTTTGGCGAGCCTCCGTGCTTCCGTGCTCTCCAAGTGGGGAAATGACATTCCCTACTTTTCGACCGTGGAAGAAGAGGGAAGAGGTTAGATTTGTAAATAAAATCAAATAGATATTATTTTTGCAATTTAGTAACGTCCAGGCCAAAATAAAAAAGAATTCTGAGACAGCTAGTGTCGTCAGTCGTCATATCTTTCGTTTGTTTTCCAGGAGTTAAAAAGGCCGCCATTTGGAATAAATAATGGGCAACCGTTGTACTCCGAAGGATACGAACGACCGACAAAACCTCCCTAAATTGTCGTTTGTCAGTATGCTCACCGGCAGGTGATTGAGTGAGGAGTAGTTACTTCGACGACCGGACACGAGGACGTCCACGCAGCCCTTCGATAGATAGGACAACTCCATCCCTCACCGGGGCTTCGCTTTGTGATGCTATTCTGCAGCGTATATCCTCTCTCTCTCTCTCCAGACCACTCACGAGGAGCGGACTGCATCTGTCCTTATGGTCAGGCGCTGGTGAGACAAAGGTCGGCTATTAATAAAAGGGAGGAGAGAGAGAAGTTTATTTATTTATTTAAATATTTTATTTGTTTACATTTATTTGTTCTCAGACTTTGTGTGCACAGCCACAGCTTCAGTGTTTTCCAATCTCTTTTGTTGGCCTACGTTGAAATTTTTGACCTCACTGATCCGTTGGGAAAAAATAGCGTGTTTTTTTTTAGAGGAAAACGGCAGAATGCCGCTATTGTATTAAAGATAAAAGGCAAAAACAAAAACAAAAAACACAAGGTTCGAACAAACCGGAAAGAGAACAAGAAGAGGAAGGGAAATAGAACAAGACAAGACAAGAACAAAATTAGGAAAGACCTCCTCTCTTCAAGAAGAGACGAGAGGATCCTTCAAAACCTAACCTACAGTGCCGCTTCACCGCCTCATTGCCCAGAATGCAAATCTCATAGCTTGGTCGCCCACGCTTAGCACCCAAGTGCAGGCTTCGTCTTTGATGATGGACATCAACCCTGTTGGTACCTGCCTGAGGTGTTGAAAAATTCTTCTATTTTTCTCTTTCCAAATGTTCCAAAAGGTCAGAACAATCAGCGATGCCTGGCCTTTTTTGTCATTTCCTTCCCCTGAGTGGAAGATGTCCACCACCAATGACCATCTCTACCGAGGAGACCAATGTGCGGTTTTAGGTTATCTCTTTGGGCCCATGAAGCAACTAAGGACCGGACTTAGCAAAGATAGGGGCATTCCACTTAAGAGTGCAACGCAGCTTCGGAGTGTTTGTACAAAGAGGGCACCAAAGGATCGCTTTGAATATGCCGACGAGAAAGGACATCCGTCGGTATTCTATGATGAACTAGCGACCATAATGAAATTTTGCATTTTTGTGGTGCCCAATATTCCAAAACAGCTTTTTGGAAAGGAGCCTCCAATGCTCCCAAAAACTGTATCTCATAGGCAAACTTGGTCGAGTAGTACTCAAGTTGTCCATCAGGGTTATATTGTCTGGCACATTTTGAGTAAGATTGACCTGAGAAAGCATGCTATAAACTTTGACAAAATCCAGCAATAAAAGAATTGTAATTTTCCTCCTCAGGTCCGCAATCCATTTGCCTCCATGCATCGCCTCCCGCACCGTTCGATTTTTCCTTGCTGCAATACGAAAAAGTCCTCGAAAGCAGCTCTTTTAGTGTCATATTTCCCACCACTTGTCTTTCTAGAAATCCTCTTTGTCCCCATTTCCAATGGATATCACCATGGAAGCTCAAAAAAGCGCTTGATCCGCATCTGAAATCGGCAGTGACATCCCATTCCGTTGCTTCTTCGGTGATTTCCATTGATACCATAGCCACCGGAGGTGAAGAGCGCGATTGAAAGGTACTAAACTCAGCACCCCTAGTCCGCCAAACTTTTTAGGGCGACAAACTAGGCTCCAGTTGACCCAACATTTTCCTCCGTAACAGATACCATTTTCGGCCCAAAACCACGCTCTTCGCCGCTTGTCAATTTGTTTCAACACCCAGGTAGGTGATTCAGTGGCTGTTAGGTGATAAGTAGGTAAAGCTGAGATGACCGCATTCAGCACCACGAGTCTCCCCGCCCGTGACAACAAGTTTCTTTTGTAATCACTCAATCTAGTTTCCACCTTATCTAGAAGGGGTTGGAACAATGCCTTCCCCGGCCTATTACGTGAAAGTGGTAACCCCAGATATTTGCATGGTAGATGCATTCTCGTAGCTGGAAAATTTTGCAGAATATCATCAAGATCCAACAATTGGCATTGGATTAGTATGACCGCGCTTTTAGATATATTTATGCTGAGCCCCGTGACTTCACCAAATACCCGCAAGATCTCTTTAATGTTATCTACATCCTCCTTTACTGGCGATAGGAAGATCATTGCATCATCAGCATACATCAATAACCGCGCCTTCATTTCTGTCCCACCAAGCGGTGATAGCCAAGCTTGCTGGTCTGCTATGTGAAGAATACAATGAAGCGCGTCAATTGCGAGGATAAACAGATAGGGTGAGAGACAATCCCCTTGTCGCACACCACATTGGTGCCTTATACTTGGTCCGTGACACCATTCAAAGACAATCCTCGATGAGGACGTCTGAAGCATCATTGCAATACATGCTCTCCACCGGTATCCAAACCCCCTGTATTGCAACATGTCGAGCAAAAAAGGCCACGAGATGGAGTCAAAAGCTTTGGCTATATCGAGTTTTAGCAAAAGCATTGGTATCTTCGACCGGTGGTAGTTTCTGGCAAGGTTTTGCACAAAAAGGAAGTTGTCTTCTATGGTCCGCTGCTTAACGAACGCGCTCTGACTTGTAGAAATCAGCCCATCCATGAAGGTCGACAGCATAAGGGAGAGCAACTTGGAAAGGATCTTTACTATACTGTGAATCAGGCTGGTCGGCCGATAATCTGATATCTCTAATGCCTGATCCTTTTTAGGCAGGAGTATTATGTTTGCAGTGTTGATTTTCTTGAAATGTACACTATTTATGGCGTACACTTTTTGGAAAACAGTTAGCACGGTCTCCTTAATAGTTTCCCAACTTGCTCTGAAAAAACAGCCTGTGTACCCATCTGGACCAGAGCACCGTTAGAGGCCATTTCAAAAATGGTTGCATTAATTTCTGATACGAGGAAGGCTCCGAAGCGTCTAAGGCATTGGTTACAAAGACTTACGGCCCAAGCAAATCCCAAGGAAAGGTATAAGTTGCCGGTTTTGCAGCACCTAAAATTCCCGTTAAATGTTTTGCCAGTGCCTCCTCCTTTTCTGAATGGAGGGTGAGAGTGTTCCCCTTAAACTTCATGGTGTGGATTAGCTTTTTCCTTCTTCTTGCATTTGCTTTGCAATGGAAAAATTTTGTGTTGGCATCGCCTAGACGTAACCAGTTGAGCCTAGAACGCTGCTTCCATTTCATTATCTGAATGGCTGCTAAACCTAGGATCCTTAGTTTGAGCGCAGCTCAAAGATCATGTTCTACCAAAGAGAGCTAACGATGCTCCTGCGCTTTGTCAAACCGTAAAACCACCTCAAGGGCAAAGTGCATCTGAGCCTTATAATCCCCAATTTGTGATTTGCTCCATGTTCTGAGAGCCCTCACAGTGTTTTGCAGCTGGGCTAATAGCCTTTTTATTGGGTCAGCCTCTTGCACAGGATGGGACCATGCCTCCTGAACCACCTCGTTGTATCCACTCATAACAGGCCAAAATTTTTCAAAGGTGAACCTTCTAGGTGGTTTAATTCGCTCCTCACCAGAGACTAGTAAGGGGCAGTGATCTGAAATGGATGATGATAGCGACCGCAGACTGTAATCTGAAAAGAAATTGTCCCATTGCAAATTACAGAAGGCTTTGTCGATCCTTTCTAGAGTAGGATTTCACTGACCATTCAACCAAGTGAACCCGCGGTCTTGAAGATGAATTTCTTTTAACTCACAATGGTTGATCGCTGCTCTAAACCGTCTCATTAGCCTTGGATTTAGGTTCGGATTGTTCTTATCAAAGGCTTTACAGATGAGATTAAAATCCCCAATTAATAGCCACGACCAAACTAACCCACCATGTAAGTGCTTAATCTCTTCAATAAAAGCATGCTTGTCTTGGATCTCATGTGGGACATAGACAACCATTAGTGTCCAAGGCTAAGCCTCATCTAGTGATTAACCCTCAATGTGATGGATCTATTTAGAATGCAAAAGTTATCCAAATGTACCAGAGACGTGTCCCAACAAACCATTAAACCTCCTCTGGTTTCATCTGTCGGTTTGTAGACCATGCCCTGTAGCCTTCCACTGCGATCTCGTTGCGTAGGTTGGGGTGACTACTTGCAAGCTTTGTTTCACAGAGACAAAAAGAATAGAGCACGTCAGATTCGACACAAACTTCGCATGGACGGTCTCTCACGATACAGGGCATTGAGCCCCCTTATGTTCCAATTCAAAATTTTGCAATTCATAAAGACCCATGAAGGCGAGAGATTAAGGGTGTACGAGTTGGTTCGAAAAAAGTTATATATATGTGTTTGGTTGTTTCAATGGGCTGTCCTATCTTAGATGGTGAGATAAAAATTTGTGGAATATTCTATCTAAATATTAAATCATCTCATTCACCCAAAATTCATAGCCGAGATCGATGGGCCATGGTTGATAATTGGGATTTTAATCTTATTTACTAGGCCTTGGACAAGAATAACTTGAACTTGAACCATAGGCGAATGGGCCAATTTCGTACGGTGATCAATTATTGTGAGTTAAAAGAGATTCATCTCCATGATCGCAGGTTCACCTGGTCCAATGGACATCATAATCCAACCATGGAAAGGATTGACAAAGCATTCTGCAATCTGCAGTGGGACCTAATGTTTCCGGACTGCTTTCTCCGGTCACTCTCATCCTCTGTTTCTGATCATAGCCCCTTGCTAATTTCTGAGATGGAGCGGGTTAGTGCACCTGGGCGCTTTAATTTCGAGAACTATTGGCCGCTCCTAACTGGGTATATTGAAGTGGTCCAGGAGGCTTGGTCTCAGCCAGTGTAGGAGGTGGACCCGATAAAATGCTTGTTAACCAAAATGCAAAGAATTGCAAGGGCACTGAAGTCCTGGAGTAGAACACAAATTGGTGATCTTAACGTATAGATGCAAATAGCCCTTCGAGTAATCCTCCAGTTTGACAGAGCGCAAGAGCAACGCCAGCTTTCACAAGAAGAACATGAACTGTGTACAACACTTAAGCTTAGAATCCTAGGACTCGCGGCTGTACAAAGGATCAAATGGAAACAACGTTCTAGACTGAATTGGTTACGGCTTGGTGATGCCAACTCAAAAAATTTCATTTAAAGGCGTGTTTCGGAAGAAGGAAGAAGCTAATTCATACCTTGCGGCATCGGGGAAGAGGCGTGGCCAAGCATTATCTGAGATCCTAGGCCTTTGCAAAACCGCCGCCTCCACTTTCTTCTAGGACACTCACGGGTATGAAGGGGTTACCAACCGGTGCTTCTAATGACCTAGGCGTCCTTTCACGTAACAAGAAATTCAATTGGCAATCTCACAATGTCTTTGATAAAGCCCGAGGCTTGGATGGGTACACGAGTTGTTTTTTTGAACAAGTTGGGATATCATAAAGGAGACTATTCTATCTGTGGTTTCAAAATACACACCCTCAACGGGTACACCCTAAGAAGCTCAACACGCACTACTACGTAAAAGGCCTTTTACTGGACGGTTCCAACGCCATCACAGCACGGTTAGTGAGCCGTGCGAGTTTATAGTCGATAATGCTAATGGTCATCACAGAGCGGTTCTCGAACCGCTCGTAATACATACTATCACGAGACGGTGCAGCAGATGCAACCGTCGTGATAATCGACTACTGCAGCACGGTTCGTAGATAAAACCGCTCAGCGATGATCGCATTACCACGCACGATACGTAGATAAAACCGTTTGTGATATTCGATCACCACGCAGCGGTCCGTAGATAAAACCGTCGCGATGATCGACTTCACACCTGACGATAAAGTAGATTAAATGCGATGATGCGATTACCACGAGGCGGTCCGTAGATAAAACCGTGCGCGATAGTAGACTACCACAGACGCATGCCATATGAAACCGCTGCGTGATAGTTCACTATCACGAGCGGTTTCATATACGTATCGTGCGTGATGATCTATCACGAGCGGTTTCATCTCTGCATCGCTCGTGCAATGATCGACTATCCTGACGGTTTCATCTCTGAGCACCGTCTGTGGTAGTCTTTTGCATTGCTTAATCTATTTCTGTTTATTGGCTAGCCTCAGGAAATGCTAGCCATGCCCTCTGAAACAAGCACATCCAATTCTCATTCATTTCAGAAGCACATCAAAATTGCATTCATTTCAGAAACAAGCACACATCCAATTCACAAATCAATTAACTAAAATTAACCATTAATGTACATTAATTTACACACATGTACCATTATGTTCAATCTATCTCAATCAAGTTCAATCGCTACACTTTGTGGAAACTCCCATTTGGATTTATGACACGTCTGCATTGGGAATGCCGCAAGGTGTGATCGAATTTTATGAGCTCGCTCTGTTCCAACGAGCCATTTGATGTTTGCAACTTATCGATATGAAGGTTAAATTACGGCTTATATAAATTGGTAAGTATATATGAAATAATTGTTGAAAGATTGACAAACACGAGGATCATTGGTGATCGCGAACCGATTGAGTAGTTGCATGTTGTGGCAAACATAGTATCCACAGACGCGTTGGCCGGCGATTTCTTGGTGGCACCGCAAAAATAGAATTGGTTAGTTCAAGAGGCATTGCTACGAAGTGTTATATAGGATTAATGTGTACTAGCTAGCAAGTCACCGGAATGTTTGATCATGTTGCGTCCTTCCCTTGATATTCCATCCTCTAGCATGTAACACGCCGAACACCCCTCGTGACTCCAAGAAGTTAGCCTTAGCCATTGCAAAGGAAGGAAAGACTACAATAGAGTTTCTATGGAGAAATGTGTTTACGATGATTAAACTCCGGATAGTTGTGAAGTTGTGGTGGCCTTCTGTAGGGAATCTAGGTATATTACGTATTTCCGCTTTGGTATAATTACAATTAGAATCCAATGGAACCTACGGTATGTCAAAGATGGTCATTAAACCTAAGTTCGTGTTGCTTATAAAGTACAAATCAACATTAGTATAGCCGAGTGCAACACTACTTACTTCGGTTGTAGGGCAAAAGTATGAATTCCTTGTTGCGGTGAGCCATGAAAAAATCTATAACGTAATTCTCGATTTAATGTTGCATTACGCCGTGATGCTTTGCTCGGAGACAACGTGTGGGTCGAGAAACCTAGGTGATTTCCTTCTTTCGCTTCACGGATCATGTATCTATTATACAAAAGCTAGGAGTTATATATAACATTTATCGATATTACGAACATTGACCGTGATTGTACACACTTACGAAGGTCCAAAGATCGTATGATTGAGGCGTCGAGCTCGTCGAGGTTGAAGAGACGAACAAGTCGTCGAAGGTCACCGTGAAGACAGCGTCTTGATACACGTGGTTAAAATGATGCTCCTTGAACTTGACGGTGACACCGAGCATCGTTGATCAAGCGGCTTGTTGGACTGCTCCATGTACCATGCATGCAATTCCGTGCAATCCGGTCCTAGGGTAGAAATTTGTCTAACTTCTCGAGCAACGGCTCGCTGGCTTGTATTTAAGACCCAGCGGCAAGAAGGGATATCGAGGAAGACTCGATCGTCTTCGATTTGCCCTTGCCCTTCTGCCTCGCTTTGTATAGGTCGACTTCACAAGAGTCGATTGAGCACGAGTGTAGATGCATGTGATCTGGCGGGCCCTTGCCATGTCGGTCTGAGTAACCGGTGCGATCAAGTCCGTGGACTTGATGCGTTCTGAGACATTCCGTGAAGTTGACACCGGAGCGAGTAGCTCGTGCGAGATGTCCTCCTTGGGCCTTTGGATGAATGTTCCAGCGGCTTGCCCTAAGTCATGACCTCATCGTTTGGGGAATTTTCAATGACGGCCTCGAAATTGGCACAAACACCGCCCACATTCACTTTTGCGAAACAGAAGCTAGATTTGCGTGCACCAAAGCTCCGATCTTGGATGGATACACGCCCCTAGCGACATCTAGGGCAACAGAGACATATCTCACTTGGAGCTTGCGCCGTAGCCACCTACGCATATAGCGGTACAAAATTAGCTACTCCAGCGAGCTTATGAATGGATTGAGCATTCCGAGATAATAATTATTACCCGGATGTCATCGACGGAAAATCTGTCATCACCTATTGTGGTAGGGTTAGGGTTGACGCGCACTACTCGGATGTTTGGGGGCTAGCTAAGCGGTATAGTAGAGGCGGGGGCTTCCAACCGACTTGGCATTTGCAATCCCTAATCCTTTCCTCAAAGTCTCTTGTTGCTTTTGCTCGACGCATCTAATCCTTTCCTCAAAGGATTGGTGACTTTCACCGACCTCGCTCTGATTTTTTCAAATGAGCTCATCTCGAGGATGCACGAAGATCCTCTCGTAGCTTTGCATCGTGCTCGGCTTTGGCTCTCCTCCTACTCGATGCGATCCTCTCGTCGCTTGGAACCATTGTTCCCATGTAACAAAAACACGGCGCCTCTCGTGCGACCGGATGCTCACTTGTTTCCTAGGGCGCAGAGAGTATATCTTCTCCCTATCTGCTGGAATGAGCCTTGGGAAGATTGTGCACTCGGCGTTATCGCAATATAGCCCGACATGTCATTTCACTTCCTATGAAGTTATGGAGTAATTACAAACTAGGTAGTTCGATATCTTACGCGCGTTGGGACACTTCACGGTCTTGAGGTTTGGAAAGTACACTTCCCGTAGGCGAATAGCTAACCTCGCAAATAACCCTTGTCGGTAGCGCACATCGGTGATCTCGGAAATAGCAGGAGAGATTCAAGCGCTTTCTGTGTTCTGATCCTCCATATCGGGGCTTTACGCATACCCAGCGGTGCGAGTGCGTAGGGGTGCTTGTTTTTTGCCCGAGGGCCGTGGCGCCATACTTTCACTCTTAAATTCATCTGTCGTCTTCTTCGCCACAAACTTCGGCCAGAACTCTTCCAATAATAGATACTTGTGGAAGGCGGCAGATCCTTCTCCCGTAGTTCTTGACAAGCGTGCTCTTGAAGTTCTTCCACGCTTTGCACGCTTGTAACAACGTGTCGTCGCCTGAGTCCGGGAGTTCTCTGGGATCTCGAGCGATGCAAGAATTTCGTCGGCCTGGAAGTTTTCAATGGTCGGGCACCACCTTCCCACGAATCGTAGGTGATCTTGACCCGTTCCGTGCAACTATTCCGACCATTCTCCGGAATCTGACGCTTGCTTCGGCGAGGATTGATAGGGTCCCCGGTGATCGACCTCCGTGATGGTAAATCGCCCGTGGGCCTTTTCGATATTCCTCTTCTTCTACGCGGTTGGATATTGTTCGAGAGGATGGTGCATCATCGAGACACATGAGGCGGCACCGACTCGAGAATGAGCGGAAGACATCTTCACAAGAAATAGAACATCATGTGAACAAATGAAATCGGCATAAAGCTAAGATTTAACATTTTGATATTGCTATCGGATGTAGAGTAAGCATTCCAATTAGAGCTCAAGTACAAACCCGATTATCAAAACAATTTCGATTACAAGACTATTATCATCACAGAGCATTCATCTCAAGCCCAACACACCACATTGCAATGTATTCGATAGCGATATCAAAACAAATACCATATGAATAATCGACTAGAACAAATACAAATTCCTAAAACAAGTACAATTATCATGAAGGACCATGACAGATTATTGATAGAAATAGTTAGGGAAAGGGGCATGAAATTCGATCGGTAACTTCGGCATTGGTTACCTTTAGGCGTCGAGAAGAATGACGAGGAGCGATCGGAGGCAGGGCGGCGGCTGAGGAGGCGCGCCGGCTCGGGAGGGGAGGAGGCGGAGCTCTGCTGGTCAGAGGAGGAGGCTCGGCGGGCTCGGGGGGAGGCCTTGAGGAGGAGGAGGCGCGCGGCGGGATCGGGGAGGAGTAGCGCGGGCTCGAGGAGGCGAGGCGCGAGGATGGCGACGGGATCGGGGAGGAGGAGCGAGAGGAGTTGAGAAACTTAATCGTTTGAGAGTGGCGCGGCAAACCCTAGCTAGAGTCCGAATGTAAATAGGGATGGACATCACAGAGACGGTTCTAAATTAGAACTGTCAGGATATTATTACTATCACACGGTTCTAACTTAGAACCGTCGTGATATGTGATGTATCCTGACGGTTTTAATAAACAACCGTCTGTGATATTGATGAATCCTGAGCGGTTTTAATAAACAACAAATGCGTGATATATGATTTATCGAGCGGTTCTAATTTAGAACCGCTCGTGATAGTAACCTGAGCGGTTCTAAGTTAGAACCGTGCGTGATATATGATGTATGAGCGGTGTTAATAAACAACCGTCGTGATATACATATAACGCAGACGGTTTGATAAACAACCGCCTGTGATACACATGTGAGACGATCTCGTAGTTCAAACCGTCTCGTGATATTATTTTGTATTGGTTAATATCTAGATCGTTACATTTATTGGCTAGCCTCGAGAAATGCTAGCCATGCCCTCTGAAACAAGCGAGAAAAGACAACAAGTACATGTATATACATCAATTCACATTCATTTGAGAAACAATCACATCCATTTCACGGTACAAATCTCAATTAATTAACTCAAATGAACTAAAATTAACCATGATCATCGAGAATGTATATAGTACATATACACACATTGTTCAATTAATCTTTAAAAATTAGCCCTTCATGATGATCGAGCATTATGTAGCTAGTTTAGTCATGTTCTTCTTCCTCGACCCTTATCCGTTTCGAAAGGCAACTCGTCAAATTGATTGTATTCTTCCTCGTCACTACATTCTCAACTCAGACAATCCTCCTTTTCCATGAAGAACTACGTGGCGCTTCTTATTTGCCGGATTGGTAACATAGAAGACTTGAACAACTTGGTTGCTTGATCTGAACGGTTCGTCTTTGTATCAAACACGTTCGAGGTCCACGTAGTAGTGGCCGTACTTGTCGACCTTCACCTGTGGGAGATGGACCCAACGGCACCGAAATAGGGGGATCTTGAAAAGCACGTAGTCGAGCTCCCATATCTCCTCTATTTGCCCATAGTAGGAGCTCCTCAGCCCATCGGTACTGAATGCATCTATCACGGACACCGCATTACAGTTAGTGCTTTTTATATCCTGAGCCTGCGTATAGAATGTGTACCCATTTATGTCGTATCCTCGCCATGTTACAACTGTAAATGTTGGCCCTTTTGCCAACCATGTCAGCATATCACTTGACGAGCTCCTAGCAAGTCGCTCCTTCAACCATTGGTTGAACCAAATGCATTGTGTTGTCTCGTGATCCAAACATCCGCCGCGGCGGATTACATTGCGTCAAGCACGTCCTTGTGCTGGTCGATATACGGGGACACTTCAGTCATGTGTTGCAAGACAGTGAAATGGGCTTGAGCATACGCATCCATATTTGGAGTGATTGCTTTCCTTAGATGGTCCCGATACCCTCGAGCCTCCCCTCATGGCGAGATCGAGGCACACCTATCGGTTCGACTGAGCCATGTAATCGAGGCGTAACTCAATGACCTCTTCGGTTGCATAACCTTCGACGATCTTGCCCTCTCGGCGAGATCGATTTCGTACATATGACTTGAGAATTCCATGAACCTCTCGAGCGGGTACATGCTACGAGGAACACGGGCCGCACATCTTTATCTCCCTCACAATATGAACAATGAGATGGACCATGATATCGAAAAGCGGCGGAGGGAAATACATCTCAAGATCACATAGTGTCGTCACCACCTCGTCTGCAGAGCATCTAGTCCTTCGAGATCGATGACCTTACGAGCAATTGTGTTAAAAAATAACATAGCCTCATGATTGTCTCTCGGACCTTGATCGGCAAAATACTTCTAATTACAGCAGGAGCATTTGTGTCATCAACACATGACAATCATGAGACTTCATGCCAATTAACTTCAAATCTTTTATCGAAACAAGTTTCTTCATGTTGGCGAATGTAAGGGACGGAACTTTCACGCCATGCAAGCACCGCAGATTCGGTTCTCTCGGCCTTGGGCAGAGTGTAACAAGCGGGGAAGATACGTTAGTCTTTATCGGTCCTTGTTGGTGCTAACTCAGTCCGATGTCCATATCAACCAAGTCAAGCCGTGCGTTGACACCATCTTTTGTTTTGTCACGAATGTTGAAGAAGAGACCAATCAAGTTTGTCACATACATTCTTTTCTACATGCATGGCGTCGATCACGGTGGCGAACTTCTAGGTGCTCCCAATAAGGTAAGTCCCAAAATATTGATCTCTTCTTCCACATGTTCTTCTTACTTGTCCTCGATTTACATCCCTTTCCAAGCACAACATCTAAATCCTTAACCATATCATAGACCTCTTTTCCGCTTAAATGCCTTGGAGCTGAATTGTCCTCCTTCTCTCCGTCGAATTGTTTCTTCATCTGCGGTATGGGTGAGCCCTCGAAGGAACCTACGATGGCGCATGTACACGGTTTTGCGCGAGTGATTGACCACACTCTGGGTATCATCTAGCGGTGAGTATGAGGCTTTGGCCCTTTTGTACTCGGCCGACAGTTAGCAAGGCGGGATAATCATTTATGGTGCGAGAACAACAAGGGCGTAAAGTGAAGTTCTCTCGTTTGTACGCATCCCATACTGTACCCTTCAATCCACGGTATTTTAGATCTTCCATCAATGGTGCTAGGTACACATCAATATCATTCCCGTGTTGCCGGCCCTTGGATAAATATCGACAACAAAATATACTTCCGCTTCATACACAACCAAGGAGGAAGGTTGTAGAATCTGAGCGTCACGCAGGCCAAGTGCTATGTCATTTGCTCATATTACCGAAAGGATTCATTCCATCGTACTCAATCCAAACCTTATATTCCTCGGTTCCTTTTGAAGTCTGCAAACCTCCTATCGATGTTTCTCCTTTGGGCGGAATCGGCAGGTGTCTTAACTTTCCGTCATTCTTACGCTCCTCTGAGTGCCAATCTGCTAGCTTTTGCATTCTTTGGGTTCGCAAAACCGCTTCAAATGGGGAATTACAGAAGATACCCGCCACCTTAGCGGAGGTCCTTTCTTCACCTCGATTCCTCGTCGTCATCGATTGCTTCTTACGCTTGTATCGGGATGCGTTGCACACGGACATACATGCATGTTTGTATACTCGTTACGGTAGAGGATCTGATCGTTCGGACATGCATGTATTCTTTCTACTTCCATTCCCAATGGACAAAGAACCTTTTGGCTTTGTAGGTGGTTTTGGGCAACTCATTTCCCTCCGGAAGCATGTCCGCTAAGAGACCTAACGACTCCGTGAAACTCTTGTCGGACCAACCGTTGCTTGCCTTCAATTTCAGCGGTTTAAGCACGGATGACAACCTTGTGTATTCGACTTGCGGCAGGGAACAAAGGTTTCTCTGAGTCCTCCATCACGCCCGGAATTGAACATACTCCCTCTCATCACGGTTCCCTACGCATCATGAAGCATCGATCTAGATTGTCATCGTGCGGCCTATCCGAATCGGAACCACAATCGACATTTGGCGGCATATCGTTGACTTCTGTATAATATGCATATCGTTGACTTCTGTATAATATGCTCTTCACCGTGGCGGTCCAACATGTATAACCCTTTTTGAAACCCTTGAATCAAGTGTGCTTAGCCCGATCTGCGCTCGGTTGTTAAACATCTTGATTCTCGATCAATGCATGGGCAGTACATATATTCCGCCCCTTATTCAACATATCCTCCTCGGCGGCTCTTGTAAGCAGAACACGCCATTAATGTACTCTTCACTCACACGGTTCTCGGTGTACATCGACTTCGGTCCATCACACGGTTCGTATTGAAAACCACGAAAATAAATAAAAGGGTGATGACTTTCAAAGCGTATTTTACGAGGCTTAATTATGATTTTTCATTTTTACATTTTTTTGGATTTTATTAACTTACATGTGGGCCCTACTTGTCGGTGACTCATTTTTTATTTCATGATTTTATTTATAAAATCTATGGCGATCCCACATGTCATAGACTCGTTAGTTTATTAACTAAATGATTAAAAGCAGTAGGATTAATTAATTGAAGCTCAAAGCTGGGCTTAGGGTGACATCGCATTGCTATATAGTCGTGGCTCTCGGCCTAAGGTCTCGCTGAGGCGAACCGACGCAGACGATGTCCCATGGGCGCTGAAACTAGCGATTTGGCAGTGCGCTGAAACTACTCAAATTAAAGGATGCTTATGTGATATCTCACCTCGATCACGAGGAAGGTGTCAATGAAAGTCGGGGAAGGTCAAAGGCGGCTTTGGGTCGTCGATCGGTGAGCAGGCGGCGGCGGCAAGCTCCTCGGCGACAATATACAAGCTGAAATGGACGGGCGGCTCGGTGAGGTGAGGCGATGTACTCAAGCAGACGCAGGCGGCGATGGACCTATCGTGGCGCCTAGAGATATGGAGATCAAGAAGACTATATCATTTTTGGCCGGGAGGCGGAGCTATATATATATCGTCGTGGTGAGTTAATTATCACGGACGGTTTTTATAAAACCGTCGTGATATTGGGCAATATCACGAGCGGTTCATGTTTAGAACCGTCGTGAAGTATCACGAGCGGTTCTAAAACAAACCGTCGTGATATTGTGTAATATCACAGCGGTTCATGTTTGGAACCGTCGTGAAGTATCCTGACGGTTCCAAACATGAACCGTGCGTGATATGACATCTTCCTGAGCGGTTTTTAGCGGAGAATAACACGAGCGGTGGGTAACAAAACCGTGCGAGATTGTGTTTATCTGAGCGGTTTGATGAACAAATGCGTGATCGGCGTCGATATTAGCATTTACGTAGTAGTGGCGGCTATTATTATATTGCTTCCAAAAAGGGGGAGCTATGGAGATATCCGATTTTAGGCCAATCAGTTTGATCCACAGCATTACCAAGATTCTATCAAAGTTGCTCTCCCTTAGGCTTTCCAAGTGTACGGAGGATCTCATTTCAATAAGTCAAAGTGCATTCTTAAAACAACGGTCAATTCAAGACAAATTTCTTTATGTGCAAAACATCGTTCGGAGCTACCATCGACCTAAGACTCCGATGTTCCTACTCAAACTAGACATAGCAAAGGCCTTTGATTCCATCTCATGGCCTTATCTGCTTGACATGCTCAAATATAGGGGGTTTGGCCACAAATGGAGGGCTTGGATTGCAATGCTGCTTGCCACATCCACTTCAAGGATCATGCTCAATGGCATTCAAGGACCAAGCATTAGGCATCAATGTGGAAGTGCGGCGGGGATTGCCTCTCACCTTTCCTATTTATCTTGGCAATCGACGCCCTACATTATATCTTGCAATTGGCGGATCGGCAAACAATAGCTACTTGCAACCGTGGAAAGTTCACAAAGGTGAGGCTGTTTTATGTATCTTGATGATGCAATGATCCTCCTATAAGCCCACTAAGGAAGGCGTTGATAGCATAAGAGAGATCTTGCGGAGTTTTGGAGAGGTATGAGGACTCAACATAAATATCTCCAAGTGCTGTCATCCCAATCCAATGCCAATCTCTTCATCTAGATAAAATACTTGAAAATCTTCAGGCCAACCGCTTGCAGCTTCCCTGCAATTATCTAGGCCTCCCACTCTCACGCCGTAAGCTGGGGAAGATTCTATTTCAACCTTTATTAGACAAGATTCAAGCTAGATTAAGCGGCTACAACAAGAGCATGCTTTCTAGAGCAGGGAGGCTGGTGGTTTTAAACGCAGTCATCACAGCCATACCGAAATAGCCATGGAGATTCCGTCCTGGGTCAGGAAGCAAATTGACATGCGACGTAGAGCTTGGTTCTGGACCGGAGAGGACATCTGCTATGGTGGGAACTACTAGGTAAACTGGAGGTGGGAACTACTAGGTAAACTGGAGCACGATATGTCGCCCAAAAAAGTTTGGCGGACTAGGAGTCCTCGCGTTGGAACAGTTCAGTCGCGCACTTCGCCTCCGTTGGATTTGGTATCAATGGAAGGCGCCTGAAAAGTAATAGAATGGAATGCCACTGCCATTAACTCAGACAGACCACGACCTTTTTCGGGCATCCACAACAATTCATATTGGCAGCGGTAACAAAGCGTGTTTTTGGAAGGATAAATGGCTAGGAACAAGCCTACTAAAAGATCTGGCTCCGGGACTATTCTGCATCGCGGCAAGGAAAAACCATACGGTGCAGGATGCAATGCAAGAAGGAAAATGGATAGCGGATTTGAGGAGGAAAATCACAGTACATTTAATACCAGCTTTTGTTATAAATTTTACCATGGTTCACCAGGTCACGTTATCTCAAATAGAGGATGACATATCTTGGAAATGGACAGTCTCAGGCAGCTACTCAGCTAAGTCGGCATATTACGCGCAATTCCTAGGAGCTATGTAGGCACCATTCCAAAAGCTTATTTGGAACGTCTGGGCACTGCAGAAGTGCAAAATTTTTGCTTGGCTTCTCATTCATCCTTTGTTTTTGACGGCAATGAGGACATCCTTAAAGCCGCCATATGTAGAAACGACCATTGGTGCCCTTTATGCACAAACAATCCGAATTGGTACGTGAATTTGTTCGTTGAATGCCCTCATGAGACATACTTGGTCCTAGTGGCCACTTGGGTGCGACATCGAATCTAAATCCCATCAAGCTGGACACCTCGTCAAAGAATGGTGGTGGTGGATCGGCGTTTTTACTCTGTCGGTGGCCTTCAGGGAAGGGCCAAGCCTCGCTAATAATACTCACACTTTGGCACATTTGGAAAGAGAGAAATAGACGGATTTTTTAGCATCTGCAACAGGCCCTGGCAGGGCTGAAGGAAATAATTAAGGAGGAGGCCTGGGCTTGGACCCAAAGCGGTGCGTCCAAGTTGTAGGCTTTTCTGTAGGGAGGGGAAGGGGCTCCCATCTAGTGGATCATTTTGAGCGGAAAGATCTTGTAATCTGCGTGTTTTTTCCCTTGTTCTTTTTCTTCTCTTTTTTTCTTTTTGTCGTTTCTGTAATTAGCGTGTATTTTTGGTCGTTTTTCTCTTTTGGCTCCATTACGTGACTTGCTCCAATCTTTAATGCAATAATGGCACTCTTGTCGTTTCCTCAAAAAAAATCGCATGATACAAGACCATATAATCTCATTCAACTTCATTCCCCCAATCAAACACACTCTAAGAGAAAGAGGAGAGAGGGTTGGCCACTACCCACTAGGGAGAGACCACTAAACACGTCGAGCTCATGTAGTCATGCTTAGCGCTATATCATAGCAACTACCACGAAATAAGTTGTTTAAACCTCACCAAGACTGTTTGCATGGAACCCGGATGAGAGTCTTGGCTAAAATGACATGTTTTTAAATGAAATAGCAAAACTAGCCCCTCGCGCCCGAAATAACAAAAATATCATTCTTACCGTGCGATTTTACCGTTGTAGGCCATGTGCCACAATCGAGACATGACGAGGTCAAATGCTTTGTCTGAATCTGTGACACATGACTTTCGCTGCAATTTAGCACGATAGGGATGCCATTTTTACCCGTTCAAACATGAAAGAGCTAGTTTTGCTATTGTGTTTAAAAAAAGACTAAACCAGTTCTGACTAAACCAACCAAAAACTCCCCCCCCCCATGAAACCAATGCCCATGTTCTGCCTGCCTAACAGGCTTTTAGTAGAACGTACATGCGCCGTTATTTCCCCAATTGCACTATACCTAAGGAAGTGAGGCTCCATTCACACGGGGTGGACACACCCTAATGTCTGATGCTAATGAAAAAGTGTCCCCGTATATGCCATGCAAATCCAATGCACAATCACCTGTCAACGTCACAAAAGTCCAGACGCACCATGGTCCAGCCACGCCACGCCACGCCACGTCACGTCAGATACCACGCATAAATACCCCACCGATGGTGCGGCTCACCCCCATCCATCCCTGCCCCAATACCAAGCAGGCAAGCAACCAACTCCCAAGACATGGCGGCTGTCACGGTAATGGCGGCGATTGACAATGAAGGCATTCGGCGAAAGGAACTTGAGTAAGACGCTTTTGGTCGCGAAACCGGTTGTGAAACGGTATTGGGCTAGGCCCATGTAACTGAAGAGAGGGATATATATGTTGAGACTGCATCGTCCAGCGGTATCGAAAAAGAAAAGGAACACTGTAGCTCATCTTTCCCCTTTTTTGCTGCTCCTTTCCCCTTTCTGGATTCTTCGACTCTTAGAGAGAAATGTCAATCCAGAGCTCGTCATCCCAACAGCGATAGGGATATGACGGATAATTATCGAGCTTTGTTCTATCGCTAGTTGTTACGAGCATCTCATGGCCTTGATTGGTGAAATCCAGGAAGTGGTTAGTGGTTGCTTAAGCGATCGCTATAAATCCTAACTCTAGGTTCGATTAGAGAGAGAGAGAGAGAGAGCACTGACGAAGGCAAAGCAAGGTGTCCAAGTCCGTCAAGTGATGACGGCTATGGAGGGAATGGAGGCGAGATTGGTGGAGCTGTGGAAAACGGAGATGAGAACAATGCGGGAAGAGATGAATTCTCATTTGGCGGCGGTAGACCTACAGTGGGATCAGCAAGGAGCAAAAATGGAAGATATGCAGTTGAAGATGACCATGACTATGGATTCTATAGGCAAGGTACAACAAGAACAGGTTATGGTGGCAAAATCTCTCAAAATAGCAGCGCCGCCGCCACGGCTGCAGATTCCAAACAAAGAAGTAGCAGGAATTCTTGGAATGAGACAGGGAGAACCAGGAGTTCAGTGAGCGGAGTTGTCGATAGTTCATCCAGCACCACCACCCTCAACACCGAACCTTCCTCAATTACAATTTCTTCCCCCTACACCTGTGCTAGTTGATATGCAAGAATCTAGCTGAGCTAGTCCAGAGCAAGGAAGGAGAAGTTGGATGCCTAAGATGGACTTTCCAAAGTTTGATGGTACTGATGTGAGAATATGGGTGGATAAATGTCAAACGTTCTTTGCAATATACATGATCCCTGAAGGCTTTAAGGTGGCAGCAGCTACAATGTATATGAAGGATAGCGCTGCGCACTGGTACCAAGCGTACAAAGTGACTAATGGATGGCATGATTGGGAGCAGTTTAAAGAAGCAGTAGTGTCAGAGTTTGAGGGAAACACACAAAGAGACAAAATCAGAGAATTGCTACTCTTGAGACAGACCAACACAATAGAGGAATACAAAAGAAAATTTGATGCCCTTTTGTATCAAATCCGGTTGTTCGATCATAACATCGGAGAACTGATGTTGGTGACCAGATTTGTACTTGGACTGAAGGAAGAACTTTGAGCTGTTGTTGAAATCCAAATGTCGCAAACCATTACAATGGCCGCTTCATTGGCTTGTATGCAGGAAGGTGCACTGGAAAGAACAAAAAGGTATATGCATAGGGGTCGTAGTGTTGGTTACAACCCAAGTTCTGGGAGAACTGACATGGGAGTTAAAGGGGATGAAGTGGTCCAGAACACAAAATTGGACAAGGGCGAACTTTGGAAAGCTAAACAATTGAAGGAGTATAGGAGAGCTAATGGTTTGTGCTTTCGGTGTGGAGATAAGTTTTTACCAAACCACAAGTGTCAGATAACACCTCAAGGGCTCATCAAAGCAATTCAAGTGCAAGAGATTTTGTCTGACGAAGTGCTTGATGCAGTAGTAGCGGATGAGGAGGAGGACGAAGAGGAAATGCATTTATCAGTTAATGCTTTAGCAGGCTCTGAACAAGCAAATACAATTAAGCTCAGGGCATTGGTGGGAAGTCAAATCATGTTGATGTTGATTGACTCGAGGAGTTCTCATAGCTTTGTCAATTCTGAAATGGTAGAGAGGGTAAAGGGAGAACCAGTTACTGTTGGCACTATGGAAATCAAAGTGGCCAATGGAGAAGTCATGCACAGCAACAAAGTACTATTAGGCATGACTTGGTGGGTGCAAGGACATACATTCCAACATGACATGAAGGTATTGAATTTGGGAGGCTATGATGCTACCTTAGGGGCAAATTGGCTAGCCAAATGTGGGATAATGAGATGTCACTGGGAAGAAAAATGGGTGGAGTTCAAACATATAGGCAAAATAGTGAAGTTATAAGGAGTAATCAACTCGAAATATGGGTGAATTACAAGAGATTTCGGTGGACAAGGTCGAGAAGTGGCACAAAGGCAATGATATTTGGGCTACCGTTGTGCTTGAGAAAGAACCAAACTCAACCACCGGAGAGATCCCAACATCGGTTCAAGCTGTGTTGAGCAAGTTTGAGGATGTATTCCATGACTCAAAGGCACTACCACCACATAGGTTGTTTGACCATGCTGTTACTTCATTTCCAAATGCATCTCTGGGTTAAATCACGGGCCCTCTGAGATACTCTCCATTGCAAAAGGGCGAGATTGAGCGACAAGTTAATGAAATGATTGATTTGGCATTGTCACTCCAAGCCTTAGCCCATTTGCATCTCCGTGTTGTTAGTCAAGAAGAAGGATAGCACTTGGAGGTTTTGTGTCGACTATAGAAAGCTCAATTCATTGACAGTTAAGAGTAAATTCCCTATGCCAATAGTTGATGAGTTAGCCGGCACTAGTTTCTTCTCCAAACTTGATTTGAAGTCGGGCTTTCATCAGATAAGTATGGTAGAACAAGATGAGTTCAAAGCGCCTTCAAGACTCACCATAGTCAATTCCAATTCGGGGTAATGCCCTTTGGTTTAACAAATGCACCGACTACATTTCGATGTCTCATGAATTCAATTTTGCACCTTATATAAGGAAATTTGTCCTTGTCTTTATGAATGACATCTTAATCTCTGATGAGGATATGTCGAGACCATCTCAAACAATTGAACATTGTATTGGAAACACTAAAATTTGCACAGTTGGTAGCTAAGAAGAGCAAATGTAGCTTTGCTCAATGAACTTTAGAATACTTGGGCCACATAATTTCTGACAAAGGAGTTGCAACTGATGATACTAAGACTCAAGCAATGTTACAGTGACCCATTCCTTGTAATGTCACAGAACTAAGAGGATTTTGGGACTCACGGGGTATTACAGGAAATTTGTAAGACATTATGGCATCCTAGCTAAGCCATTGACTGCATTGTTACATAAAAAAGGCTTTTAGTGGACTGAGGAAGCTCAAAAAGCCTTTGATCAATTGAAGCATGCTATGAGTCACACTCTAGTTCTTGCATTACCAGATTTCAATCAATCATTTGCCATAGAGACTGATGCTTGTGACACGGGAATTGGGGCAGTCTTAAGTCAAAAAGGGCATCATGTGGCATCCTATAGCAAAGCATTGGGCATTAACAACCAGAAGCTGTCTATATACGAAAAGGAATTCATGGCTATTATGATGGTAGTAGATAAGTGGCGACAATACTTGCACAGGGGGCCATTTGTCATCAAAACAGACCATAAAAGCTTGTGTAATTTTGAAGATCAAGTACTACATTCAGAGTTACAGAAGAAGGCTATGACTAAATTGATTGGATTACAATATACTTTCCAATACCAAAAGGAGAAAACAACCGAGTGGCTGATGCCTTATCAAGGGTGGGACACCTATATCATATTCAAGCCATTTCCATCGCACAACCATTATGGATACAAGAAGTTATTAACTCTTATGAGGTTGATACCAAGGCTCAAGAGTTATTGTTACAATTGTCGATGGTGACTTCGAATGAATAGGGCTATTCTTTGAAAGAAGGTATCATAAGGTATCACGGCAGAATTTGGGTGGGATACAATCTGAGCCTACAAACCAAACTGATTCAGGCATTTCATACTTCACCTATTGGAGGGCACTCCGGTATTCAATCCACATATGACCAAGTTAAGAAGCTATTTAGTTGGGTCGGCCTCAAACAAGCTATTGAAGATTTTGTCAAACAGTGTACAGTATGTCAACAAGCCAAACATGAGAGCTGTAAATTACCCGGTTTGTTATGTCCTTTACCCATACCAGCCGGAGCATGGAAAGATTTAACCATGGACTTTGTGGAAGGGCTACCCAAGTCTGATGGTTACAATGCAATTTTAGTGGTTGTTGACCGATTCACAAAGTATGCACATTTTCCCCTCTTAAACACCCCTTCACAGCAGTTCAAGTAGCAAGGGTCATTCTCAACAACATCATCAAACTGCATGGTATTCCTCGCACTATTATCTTGAATAGAGATTGCATCTTTACCAGCTAGCTATGGAAGGAGTTGTTCAGATTACTAGACACCCAATTGCAAATGAGTTCAACCTACCACCCACAAACCGACGGGCAAAGTGAACGTGTGAATCAATGTTTGGAGATGTATTTGCGGTGTGCAGTGCAGGAGACTCCCACCAAATGGCATCACTGGTTACTATTGGTATAACACTAGCTATCATTCATTGCTGGGATACACTCCTTATAAAGCTTTGTATGGTACAGATCCCCATTATGGTTTACTTCCTGATTTGAAGACGATGGATCATCCAGTGGTAACGGATATGTTAACTGAAAGAGCAGCATATTCTGAATTATTGAAACAACAATTGACAAAGGCACAATTAGGCATGAAGCAGTATGCAGATCAGAAGCGCTCCTTGCGGGAATTTCAAGTGGGTGACAAAGTGTTTCTCAAATTACAACCATATGCTCAGTCATCTGTGGTTAACAAGCCATACCCCAAGTTATCCTATAAGTATTATGGACCATATACAATTGTGGAGAGAATTGGGACTGTAGCGTACAAGTTGCAGTTGCTGAAGGCGCACTAATTCATCTCGTGTTCCATGTCTCATAATTGAAGCCACGGTGCCCAACTACACACCGATCTTCTCTTCTTTACCTCACGGTGGACTTTTCTCGAAGGGCGTTCGACTGGCGATTGTGGATCGGCGGTTGGTCAAGAAGAACCTTCAGCTCATGCGAGTCCTCATCAAATGGATGTCTCTGCGGCAACCATGGCCACGTGGGAATACTACGACGTGTTGCGAACAAGGTTCCCTAAAGCTCCAGCTTGGGGACAAGCTGGTAGTCGGGCGGGCGGCAATGTCACGACTGTGGCAGCATGTGAGAACCCTCATAATTAAACTAATCTAAACAACAGTAATCTGTAATTAGCGTTAATTAAAAATCCATCAAACAGTGATCAACGCATAATTAACACGCTTGATTTTATTAATTGTGCTATCAACATTTCAAAACATCAATGAATATACAAAGGTTTCAACCTCAAAGATTTTACAGTAGTCCGTTTACAAAACAGAACTAAAATATTACAACCCAACAATGGATACAGTATTAATTTTACAACCAATTACAATGCTAATTACAAGAGCTAATTAAATTACAAATCAATGTTCTTGCATTCATTTCATCGAAGCCTTTCTTGCCATCTCATCTCGTCATCCTTCACCATTCCATTTCGTGCAACCAAAAGCTTAGACAGTAGTTAGCAAAAACCGAGGGCCGTAATTGCTAGTTAGAATGAAGAATAGATTGCTGTCAGTATCCCTGAAGTCCAGTAGAATTCTTATATTAACCAAGGTCAACCGGTCCCTTGATCACCAAGATAACCTGACCAACCGGAGTTAGTCGGCTCCTGTGGTAACCAAGATAGCCAAGCCAACCTAAGTTTAATAGGCATCTACTTCTTAGGGTTTCATCATACGGCGTCATTAGAGCCAGCACCCACTATTTGCAATTGTCGCAACCATGATATAATCCCACAATGCACATCCCATTAAATCCTACTCTCAACCGGAGCATCATAGGGTCCCACAAGCCCACATACAACGCCTCATTCTCTCAAAGCCTTCCAAAGCCACCAGTACAAGCTATAGCTTCACAATGCATTTCCCCAAATAAGCCTTTATCCCCATAAGCAGCACATAAGCTCTCATACATAAAGCCACCTCATTCTGCTTCTCAGCCAAAGGAACACAGCCACACCAAGTGTTCCCAAAAGCAAGCCAAACAAAAACACAAGCAGTCTTACAAGAACTCACCAAGCCATATGCCACCAACATCCATCATCACCCCTGCCCTCTCCCAAGCCAAGCATGCATCACAAGGGAGCACAGGATGATCAAATAGAGCACAATTGAATGCAGTAGTGGATAGGAGCATGGCAATCATGAATAGCATGGTAAATAGGATTAGGGTAAATAGGAATAGGGTCATGGTAAAAACGAAATTACCCAGGATAGGATAAGATCAAGCCTCTAAAGATAAGATCAAGCCTCTCTCTATCCATCCAGCCATTCCCCACCCCAACTCATTCCCAGTTCACAGCCGCAAGAGAGGAGAAGCAAGCTAGGAGAGCTCCCTCAGCACTGCCACCATCACCCTCACCAAGCCATCAAGCAAAGACATCACCACCTTCCCACCTTGCCATCAAACAAGCAACCCACAGGAGGAGGAAGGAATCCAGGGAGACAAGGAGAAGCCGGAGACCAAGGGCGGCAGTAGTGACGGTGTGGAACCATCGACGGCCACCAGAACTGCGCCAGATCGACAAGGAGGAGCACGAGGAGAGCACCAGGACATCACTGGCGCTGCCATCCTCTTCCTCTACCCCAAAATCCCAACCAGAGGTAACCCCAGTTATACCTCGGTAGGCACTGCACTCATACACATCATTCACAAATAGAACATCTCACAGCAGCACCAACTTGTAGCTCTCAGTTCACCATATTTCCATCACAGAGCAAGGGGAGGGTCTGGGTTAGAGAGGAAAGGGGGAAGGATACCTCAGTGCAATTGTGGCAACATAGGCAGTAGCCCATCTCCAGTAGCCACCTCCATCTCCAGTCAATCACCATTGCATACACGCATGAAAATCAGCTAACATCAGAACTTGATTCAACCACAATGCTAAAATCAATTTAATGAAGAACAAAAGAGAGGTTAGAGAGGGGTTAGGGCGGTAGAGGCAAGCCGGGGGGAGCGGAGGCGGGCGAGGCGGCGCTGCCTCAGTGCAACAGCAGCAGACGCCATGAGAGGAGGCCGAGGCGGCGGCGTTAGGGCGGGGGAGGAGCAGGAGGTGGCGATGGCAAGGGCAACCTGAGGAGGCGAGTGGCTACAGTGCTGGCGAGCCGAACCGGGAGGAGGCGGCAGATCTGGTCGAAGGCACGGGATCTGGCAGAGGTGGACAGGAGACGGTGTGACATCCTTGGCGGGGAGAAGCCATGGGAACCTGGGCGCGAGGGAGCCGAGCGGTGTTGTTGGGCGAGCCGGGAGACTGAGGCGACACTGGCGGCACCATAGGGGCCAGGCCGAGCAGAGGAAGTAATCGGGCGAGCGGGATGGCAGACGGGCGGTGGCGCTAGGCGCCGATGCCGGCCGGAGAGAGGAGGCGCCGGGTAGGGGCCGGGGCCATAGGAGCTTGGCGCCATGGGAGAGTAGAGAATAAGATTGGGGAGTGAAGGGGGAAGTGAGGAAGATAGTAGCTGAGCCTGAGAGCCTTCGGTTGGAATGGAATGGGGGTTGTGTCGGCCGAGTGGAGTGGGTGAGGAGAGAGGAAGTAGGGTAATTAGGGATTTGGTGGTAGAGATTTGGTAGAAGTAACATTAGGATTAGGGTTTTAGGTGGGATTAGGTTAGAAAATTAGGTTTAGGAAGTGGTGTAGGAAAATTTTAAGAAAATTCTATGAATTCCAGTAAATTTTTGGTAATTAATGTTTGTAACAACAGAAATTTGAAAAAAAATTAATAGTTGTTAGCCTTTCGTAATTATGCGATTAAATGAATTCACTTAGGTTGCATCCGGCTATCCATTCTTATAAGTCCGCCGGTTGAGTATTTGTTAAAGTAAAATAAACTACCATTAATTCATTAATAGAAAGTAAAAATCGTGTATAGCAAACCTGTTCACCTTTGGCAATTAGTCGGGTGAGTTGCAATGTTTTAATCATGCTAGTTTAATTAAATTAAAGTGATCCCGAGTAATTGTAGAAAATTAGATAATAGCATGTTGATTGTAACATCCCAAATGTATAATTAGGGTTTGTTCAAGTATAATTATATGTGTAGAAATTAAAACTTTTCTCACATCTTGAAAACCCTAATCTCTCATGTAATTACGGTCCAAGAGTTGTGTAATCCAAAACACAAAGCTCTTGTTGACCAAAAGTCAAACTCATTCTCTGTTTATCTTAAATCTTGTGCCAAACCTTTGGAAATATTTTCCTTGGTCCTAAAACTAATGTGGGACCCCTCTGAAAAATATCACAAGTTGTAAAACTAGTTTGATAAATTTTGGAGGTAAAACAATCCTTTAAACAACCTTAACGAATTTCCTGAGAAAAATGCATTGCATAATAACCTCTGGAAATTTTATGTGAGTTAATCTCATTGTCAGCAAGCTCAGTTAAAATTTCATGAATTTTGGAGTTCAATTGCTATCTCAAATAATTCTGCTAAGTTTAATTTGTTAAAAACTAAACTTAAAGCCTACCTTTGTTCCTTGGGCTAGCCACTTTCCCAAATTTGGTCATTAACCTTTTCCCTGGCTCGTCGGACCTCCTCTCCACCTTGATCGGGTCGTGGCCGTTGGATTAACATCCAACCGCCACGACCTCCTCCATGATCAACACCGCAAAGATCTCCCCACCTCATGAGGTCATTGCCGTTGGATCGGTGATCCATGGTCATGACCTCCACATGTGTTAAACCTCAAAGACCTCCTCATTTTGTTAAACCATCATGGCGAGGTCATCCCACCTTGTTGAGGTCGTGGCCGTTGGATCAAATCCAACGACCACGACCTCCTCCTCAATATACTCGATCGGGACCTCCCGCCTCATCGGGTCTTGGGCATTGGATCAAAATCCATGGCCACGACCTCCCCAGCAGCTCAAACTACTCGAGATCCCCTTTTTGCACTTACTTGAGGTCGTGGCGTTGGATCCAATCCAAAGGCCACGACCTCCTCTACAAAACCATCGTTGCGTGGATCTTCCACCTCGTGAGGTCGTAGCCCTTGGATCCAAGATCCATGGCCATGACCTCCCCTCCTGATGAACTAAGCAAACCTCCCACTTTGTTGAGGTCGTGGCCAGTTGGATCGAGATCCAACGACCTACGACCTCCTCCTCAAAATATCCGCGCTCACGACCTCCCCCATCTCATGTTGTGCACCGTTGGATTTAAAATCCACAGTCACGACCTCCTCCTTGTCTTGTGCGCATTAGACCTCCCGCGCCACGTGAGGTCGTAGCCCTTAGATTTAAATCTAAAGGCCATGATCTCCACTGTGCGTTCGCAAGCTCGGGACCTCCCCTCTTTTGATCGAACCGTTGGATCAAAAATCCAAGATCTGACCTCCCTTGCCTTTGCGCAATGTCTCAGACCTCCTCGCCTTTTCATCACCATTAGATCTGAATCGATGGCCATAACCTCTTGTGCGCTGGCGTGGTGCTAAGACCTCCCCTTTGGTTGTGCGCCCTTGGATTTAAATCCAAAGGCCATGACCTCCCCTCTTGTTCTTAAGTTAGGTGTGCGGTTAAGACCTCACGGAGGAGTCACTTAGTTGGATTGAAATCAACGCCTTGGACCTCTGTCCCCTTTTCCACGTCTTGCATTCGCATTATGGAAATCGGAGGTCCACGACCTCCCGATCCAGATCAATGCTGTGATCTCCTCCTTCTCCTTTTAAAACTTACAGTTTGATTTAGATCTCGAGGTCACGACCTCCCCTCATTTCTAATCGGACGGTGGTGGAAACAACTCTGTTCTTCTCCTAGCTCACTGGCGCGTGTCGCCATGGCGATGGAGGAGGCAGTGATCTGTCTTGTCCCAGCGGCTCTTTGCTGCGAGGCATTTAATGCTTGGTCGAGCTTTTAGCCCCAAAGTCGTTGTGCGGAGCTGCTCTGTCACCTCCACGTCTGTCCAAGCCGTGGACCTCCCTTGGGCTAAGCTCACCATGAGCTTAACCCATGGTCGAGACCTCTTTTGCCCTAGCTATAAAACCCCCCATTGTTGCCCTTGGCTTCTTTTACACACCATTGAGCTTGGCCTTGCTGTTTGGTGGCATCTCCTCCCCTAACCTACCCTTTTTGGCGCCATTGTTGAAGTCCTTGGAGCTCCTCGGTGGCGGTGCTGCCGTGGCTCCCTCTTCAACCTCTTGTTCACTTTGTGCTCCCAGGACCTCTGGAGTTAACCCTAACCCCATTTGGGTTGACATTTTGAGAGAGGCCTAACTTGGAACTTGGAGCTTGGAGCTTGGAGTTGGTCGTGGAGCAACCCTTCTTCCCCAACTCCGGTCCTCCGTCCCCAACCTCCTCGGCACCTCCGCGACCTCCGGGTAACCCTCTGGTAGTCCCGTGAATCTTGCACCGCATGTATGTTGTTGCGGAGCTTAGCTGCACGCAGATGTTCATTGCGGAGCTCATTATCATTGTTTGTGTTTTGGCCGTGTGTTTTGTGCGCCAATCTTGGCTCGTCGCCGTTCAGGCCACCCCCGCAGGGAATGGTCTGGCGTGTGCATAACACTAATGCGCTACGTTGGTGTCCTAGATGGCGCCGGTGAGGTCCTCATCGCCGCGTCGAGCCTTAGTAGCCTCTCGGGATTTTGTCGGACGACCATGGCACCGTGCCTTTGTCGTTAAGACAAAGACCTCCCCATTTTGGCTAATCCTCCAATCATTTTAGCTTTTAAATGTGTCCTTAGTGCTGCGTGCGAGGTCTTATGCCGTCCATCTTAGGTCTACGGCCAGGACCTCCTCGGGGCCATCTTAGCCATCTTGGACCTCCCCTCGGGGTCCTCTTTGCAAAAGATCACCCCTGGTCTTTTGTAGGGACAACCCCCAGGACCTCCCTCCTTGCGATCTTGACCGCTAGGACCTCCTTGTGGGAGATCTTAGCCATTGAGGTCCTCCTGTGTTGATCTCCACCGTGTAGGACCTCCCAGAGGTCCTCTTAACCTGTGGACCTCCTCGGGTAAATCTTAGCCGCCCGGACCTCCCGGTGGAAATCTGGCCGCTTAGGACCTCCCTTTGTTAGATCTTGGCGTTCGGGACCACCCAAGTGGATCTGAACCGCCCGGGACCTCTTTGTTGTTGTCTTGACCGTTAAGGTCCTCCACTGGGACAATCTAGGCCATTAAGGTCCTCCTTGGAAAATCTGGACCGTCCGGGACCTCCTCGAGAGGTCTTGGCGATGTAGATCTTCCTTGGGGAGATCTTGATAGTTTAGATCTTCCTTTGGAAGATCTCGGCCGTCGAGACCTCCCTCGTTTGATCTGGACCGTCCGGTCCTCCCTCTTGTGTTGTGGTTAGTTGGATGCGGTATCAGCGGCCACGACCTCCCCTACATTCTGCGCGGCGTGGCGGGGGAGGACATGGACCGTTGGATCCAAGATCAGCGGCCCGTGTTCTCTGGACTCTTGCGCTGCGTCTTGGCGTTTCCTCTGGAGGTCTTGGGCGTTTGATTTAGATCAATGGTTCACGTCCTCCCCCTCTCTTTTGGTTTTAGAAATTCCAGTGAACTCTTATTTATAAACTGAAAAAGGTATGAACTTCAAAATATCATAACTAATTCATTCTAAATTCAAATGAGGTCATTCAAATTGTGTTAGCTCTGTCTTGAACTTGACTTTAATCCAAAAATGATTGTAAGTTGAGTTCAGCTCCAGAACACAGTTTTGCCATTAGATTTTAAACCTCACTTTAAATATACACTCAAATTAATGCTTAACTTGTAAAATACATAACTAATGCTCTGTAGATTATTTTTGAGTGAGACCAACTTTGTTGGTTTCCTCTATTAATGAACTTACTATGAAAATTAGTTTTGAGCTTGTTGCTGTTATAAAAATGAGGACTTGTGCATTATAATTTTGTTCAAGTTCTTGTTTTTGAAAAATTGTAGAAAGTGCAACATAGCTCCAAATGGGATGAACTCAATTGTGTTATTCATCTCATGAGGTGCTGGTTTTACAGTAAAATTTCAGCTTCACTTCTTTTCTAGAAAATGTTGCCTCATAATTAAATTAATGAATAGTGCAGTTTGGTGTTTTTAGGGCTGAGCAGAATTGTTTTGCTCATAACTTTTGCATTGAGAATCCAAATCAATTGGTTCTTGTTGCTAAATTCCCTAAAAATCATCCTCTTGCTGCTGTAGAAAATTCAGGGTGTTTGGAGTTAGTTTGCTGTGTTGTCCTTGTTGTTTTCGTCGTTCTTATCGAATCTTTTCGTCTTTTCGATTAGGTGCCAACGAGTGTATTGATTCCGTGAGCGATCCTCAGCAACAAATTGGCCAGCAACAGTAAAGGCAAGCAGTTTGATCATTTCCCTCATTGTCCCATTACTTTAAAGTCTAATATTTCGTTTAACTTGTATGTATGCATGCTTTTGTGTCAAAGTATTTTATCGTTTAGAGGTAGCTATTCCTATTGCATAGTTGCCCTAAATTGTTACCCTGCCACAAACCATAAGTTACTAATATCGCTGGTGAATTAGAGCCCGGTGATTTAAGTTTGTTCTTTTATTGCTTTTACGGTGTCATGCTTAGCAATGCTTAGATAACGGTAGTAATGGGCGATCATCGACTTAGTCGATGGTCTTGATCACTCAAAACTGATTATTACTCCTATATGTACAGCACTTGTGCTTTGATTAATTGTAAAATCAAAACTGAAAATAAAAGATTGATTTAGACTTGGGCATATTGGATGGATGGCGTGGTTTTTGGATGTGGTGGTATGCTCGGGTCCCTAGGACCGAGTACTTGGGTCACTAAGCCAGCGATTTCACGTACTAACCACACGAGGGCATATGGAACCCTCTTGACTAAGTACTTTGGGCGGTGTTAATTGGGGTCGCATTTCGGTTGGTGTGTTTTAAAGATAAAATGTGTGTGTGATGTGGGAGGGAGCATTAGCTTAGGGAAGGTTGTGTGATGTCTCCTTCTCCCGTGGGTTGTGCGACTCGAAATTAGCATTGTCCATTGGAAATGTCTCGTAGGACTTAGCCGTCAAGCATACCAAAGGTAGTGTGCCAAAGGAAAGGCGATGCGGCGTGTGGGTGCAGTGGTACACCTGCGAGGATAAAACTATTGAATAGCCTCGCCCTAGGTTATGGACATGCTTGGTAAGGTCGTTCAAGACTAGACTACAACCTTTAATTAAAACTTGACATGGTTGGTATGAGCGGGAGTTCATGCTATTGTTGTGGTGACTTGGGTTAGTCACTTCTAGTTTGTTCTTGTTGTTGTTACTATGTTACTACCTCGTTGAATTTCAACAATTAAAATGCTTTGTCAAATTGCCTTCAATCTATTATGTTATTGCAAATGAAACTTGCTTTATGCTAAAATGAGTCCAAAGCCTCATCCACTTAAATAAAGCTTGCATGTAGCTATTTATAGTTCTGTTATCTCACACGTAAGTCTTGCGGAGTACTTTATGTACTCATCCGCCTGCGTGGTTGTGGCATTTTGTGGCTTTTGTTGCAGAGGAAGGAGGTGGGCCCCAAGGGCTTCACTCTTATGAGTTGTGCTTGGGTTTGACGACTAGCTTGGCGGTCGGTTAGTTGCCTTGTGGGTAAAGGCACACTAATTGGCTTTTGTTATGGCCATCTTATGGCACTTTTTGCTTCATTGTTTATTTAGTTTTGTATTTGTTATTTGGCCTAAGGGCCTCTCTTTTGTAATATCTATTCCTTATTAATGTTAACTTCTAGTTTGTTGCTTATGTACTATGTGTTGTATGGAATTGGTACATTCTTTTGTTGTGAGGTATGTATCTTGCATGCAGGAAGTATACATCTCTCGAGACAAGGTTTATTTGGTTGATAATACTAGGGTCAATTGGATGACTAAGTATTATGAGCTTAATAAACGTCGGGGTCTCTAAAAGTTAGTATCGAGCTATCTTGACCGTAATAACATAAGCTTGGTCTTTAGTGTATTTTGAAAACCTAATTTCAAAGTATCAAATGAGTTTTGAAAGCTTAAGAAAATTCTCGGATTTTACTCCTCATCTATCTTAGCTTTCTCTTCTCATCTCCTCTAATTTAAGTTTTAAAGTTGTTTTCCTCTCTTCCTTCTACAAAATAGTTGTTATCGATTAATGGGGTTTTGGGAGAATCAATGAGTTTGGCAAATTGAAGTGTTAGCTGCCCATCTACAAGGTTTTGAAGCTTACGGAATGGCCAATTTAGACTAGAAGCTTGGATGCAAAATCTGGACAGCAAGCGTCAATTTCGGACAACAAGCTCAAAGGTTCTAAATAGGGTAGAAAATGAGAGGTTAAATCAACTAAAATTTGTGGGAATAAAAGGGTAAGATGTGATACTAGTTAGCTAAGTATCTAACACTTATTTCGCTGCACTAACCTTGCTCTCTAATAGTTTTAGATCTCATCTTACAATCTGATTTTTAATCTTCTCAACCAATTACTCGTTCATTCAATACAAGTTAGTTGTGTTGGGAAGTTGGCCTTTAATCTTATGTCTTCCTTGCTGTTTTGGAGTCTTTTTAGAAGCTTTTAAAGTGCATTTCCTTGCTGTTTTTGCTTCTCCTTTATTATGCTCCCTATAACTTCTTTTATTCTGCTTGTTTCATTAGTTTACATTTACTATCATCTAATCTATTGCTAACTTCGGTAGTGATCTGTACTATCTATTTTGTTAGCCTTGGTTAGGGTGATGTTCCGTTCCCTAGTCGTTGGCATCCTTTTCGCTTTCTTCAACTTCTAGTCCTTGGGTTTCGTGTTAACCCATCTCTTAAATGCGAGGATGTGCAGGCGGACCGGCGGACTAGGTCGACAAGCGGTTGGGATGAAAATCCTCCTTTTGCCTTAGGCTGTGGCGAAGAAGGGCATTCGCCGATGATTGCGAACTAGGAAGAATCAAGGTCTGTCGGCGTTGTGGCGAGGAAGGACACTACTGACAATCGGTGTATACCTTGTCCAAAGCGTGATGAAGACCATTTACCCGAAGATTGTCCAATCGCCAAAGTTACTTGTTTCCTTGCGAGGAAGCGATCACTATCCCAAGGAATGTAGCATGAACACGGTGATTGCCAAGTCATTGAAGCTACGGATGCTGCTTCTTCGGTCATCTGCGCAAGCATTGCAATCACCAATGCCTCCAAACCGAGAAGTTCTTGGGTGATTTATGCGAGGAGCTGAGACAAATTACGGTTTATACCTTCCCGACTTTCGACTTGTGGTGAAAATCCTGTTATTCTTGTGGGCGAGAAAGAAAGTCGAGAGGATCGTCGCGGTGTCAAGGGAGGACTCGGGGTGACTCGGCAAGGTCGCCGGTGTCACTTGTTTCTTACGCAATCTCAAGGGCCATTATGCTAATAATTGTCCTAAAAGCTTCTGACAACCCTTAATCGCTTCATGGTAGTGCCTCCATCACGTGCACTGCAAGTCGACAAGGTGGTCCCGCAAATCGATCGGGATCACTTGTTTCTTTTGTAGCAAGAAGGGTACTACGCCAACAATTGCCTGTGAAGCATAGCAATCCATTTCGGGATCACTTGTTTCTTACGCAACTATAAGGGCATTCGCCATCAATTGCCCTTTGAAGCGACAAAGGATCGTTTGTAATCGATCGACTCCATCTCAACCGAGAAAGCTCGAGGCACGGCGTCGTGTTAGATGCGCTTCTGCTAACTCTTGCTGGGATATTATTTTATTGATTAGGAGCATCTCATCTTTTTGTACCTCGGTCTTTTCTTCTTTGTTGGTGGTCTCCTTTTAGCTCCTTTGATTGGTTTCGTTGCTCATTCACTCTCCGGTTTGGAGTTGAGAGTGAGTCCGAGTGTCGGAATGTCCTGTTGAGATTGAGGAAGTGGAATCCATGCCAAAATTACCTCTAAACTGTGCAAACCATTGAAATGGATTGGTTGTCTCCGTATGGGATAAATCGATTGCACCGAAGCTTATCTACCTCACAAGTCCCTTGGTGGCGGGTTCATTGCTTACGAGCCGCAAGAATCCACATCTTTTAGCTCTTAAAGCAAAGCCTTTTCGGATATTCGTGAAGTTCCAGCGAGTGTGTGACTTCGTCGATGTCTTTCCCAAAGATCTTCCGGGGATGCCTCCCGTTCGAGAACTCGAGTGCGTCATCAAGATGGTACCCGGTACCGCCCCGATTTCAAAAAGGTCTACTAGTCTACATCGAACCCTAAGAAAATGATGATGCCATCTGGGTTGTCATCGATCATTTGACTAAAGTGGCACCATTCCTTCCCTATACATCTAAGGGCATCACATAACCGTTATTTCCTCCAACTCCATGGCCTAAATGGCCATAATCCTTTGTAAGAGACTAGGCTGCGGAGGATGACTCCGTATAGCTAGTTAACCGAAACCAAGGTCTTGTTTGTTAGTGGAGTAACCGGACAAATTGCTCCACCAACTAAAACGACCTTAGTCCCTCTAAGATAGCTAGGCTGCGGAGGATGACTCGTAAAGCTAGTTAGCGGTGAGATCCGTTATTCTTGGAATTAACCAAATAAATCGCTCCGAATTAACCGGACAAGTTGTTAGGAATTAACCGAACAAATCATTCCACCAACTAACAACGGCCATGCACCACCAACCATCGAATCAAGAACAAGCTCTCGATCATCAAAAATAACCTTCTTGTAGGTTTTCCAAAGGATCTCTACATATTCGCGATCGTAAATTTGCGGTGTCTTGAAGACAATCGTCTTGTCGTGCTTCTCTGCTCACGTCTCAATTTTGGCATAGCCTATAAGAGGCTCTGAGCTTCGAGTTTCTTTCGGATCGACTTACCCTCATCAAAGCGATGGTCGACCGAAAGGGCCATCAACATTTAAATGCGTTATGGGCGAGTTAGCTCCTCGTCGTGGATCCTTACGCGTTATCGAAAGAAAGGGCTATCGCCTATAAGATTGAAATTACTGCTGCCCTTGAGGGGTACATGATGTTTTCATGTGTCAAAGAAGGAGTGCCTCAAGTGTTCCAGCGAGGAAGCTCGTTGGAAATTCTTGTTGTGCAGAAGTTGGGTCGAATTGTGACCTAACGAGAAGCAATGCAATAAAACAAATCAAATAAGATCCGGCTCGTCAAGAAAGCGAGTTGGGAGCAATATGTAACTAAATAAAGTGTTGGTTGGGTGAACATAGTTAGAAATTAGGTCGATTACAACAAAAATATTATAAATGGATAAGAGTCTTAAAGGAAGGTTTGTATCTTTGAAGAAGCTAAGCGAAGATCAAGGAATCGTGTCCTCAAGATCCTAAAAGTTCAATGGCCAAATCATTACGTGGATGAAGTTGCTTGGAAGCGGAAAGACTACCCATCTTCCTTCCACTTTGAGCCAAAATCTCGGGACGAGATTTTTTGTAAGGGAGATTTTATAACATCCCAAATGTATAATTAGGGTTTGTTCAAGTATAATTATATGTGTAGAAATTAAAACTTTTTCTCACATCTTGAAAACCCTAATCTCTCATGTAATTCTAGTCCAAGAGTTGTGTAATCCAAAACACAAAGCTCTTGTTGACCAAAAGTCAAACTCATTCTCCGTTTATCTTAAATCTTGTGCCAAACATTTGGAAATATTTTCCTTGGTCCTAAAACTAATGTGGGACCCCTCTGAAAAATATCACAAGTTGTAAAACTTGTTTGATAAATTTTGGAGGTAAAACAATCCTTTAAACAACCTTCATGAATTTCCTGAGAAAATGCATTGCATAATAACCTCTGGAAATTTTATGTGAGGTTAATCTCATTGTCAGCAAGCTCAGTTAAAATTTCATGAATTTTGGAGTTCAATTGCTATCTCAAATAATTCTGCTAAGTTTCATTTGTTAAAAACTAAACTTAAAAGCCTACACTTGTTCCTTGGGCTAGCCACTTTCCCAAAATTGGTCATTTCAACCTTTTCCCCTGGCTCGTCGGACCTCCTCTCCACCTTGATCAGGTCGTAGCCGTTGGATTAACATCCAACCGCCACGACCTCCTCCATGATCAACACCGCAAAGATCTCCCACCTCATGAGGTCATTGCCGTTGGATCGGTGATCCATGGTCATGACCTCCACTGTGTTAAACCTCAAAGACCTCCTCATTTGTTAAACCATCGCGTGAGGTCATCCCTTGTTGAGGTCGTGGCAGTTGGATCAAATCCAACACCACGACCTCCTCCTCAATATACTCGATCAGGACCTCCCGCCTCATCGAGGTCTTGGCATTGGATCAAAATCCATGGCCTGACCTCCCGTGCAGCTCAAACTACTCGAGATCCCCTTTGCACTTACTTGAGGTCGTGGCCGTTGGATCCAATCCAAAGGCCACGACCTCCTCTCCTAAACCATCGTTCGTGGATCTTCCACCTCGTGAGGTCGTAGCCCTTGGATCCAAGATCCATGGCCATGACCTCCCCTCACTGTTGAACTAAGCAAACCTCCCACTTTGTTGAGGTCGTAGCCGTTGGATCAGATCCAACAGCCCACGACCTCCTCCTCAAAATATCCAGCGCTCACGACCTCCCCATCTCATGTTGTGCACCGTTGGATTTAAAATCCACAGTCACGACCTCCTCCTTGTCTTGTGCGCATTAGACCTCCCGCGCAAGACGTGAGGTCGTAGCCCTTAGATTTAAATCTAAAGGCCATGATCTCCACAGTGCGCGCAAGCTCGGGACCTCCCCTCTTTTGATCGAACCGTTGGATCAAAAATCCAAAGGTCTGACCTCCCTTGCCTTTTGCGCAACGCGTCTCGAGACCTCCTCGCCTTCTCATCACCATTAGATCTTAATCGATGGCCATAACCTCTTGTGCGCTCTGGCGTAGTGCTAAGACCTCCCCTTTGGTTGTGCGCCCTTGGATTTAAATCCAAAGGCCATGACCTCCCTCTTGTTCTTAAGTTAGGTATGCGGTTAAGACCTCACGGGAGGTCGCACCGTTGGATTGAAATCAACGCCTTGGACCTCTGTCCCTTTTTCCGCGTCGATTCGCATTATGGAAATCGGAGGGTCACGACCTCCCGATCCAGATCAATGGCTGTGATCTCCTCCTTCTCCTTTTAAAACTTACTGTTTGATTTAGATCGAGGGTCACGACCTCCCCTCATTTCTAATCGGACGGTGGTGAAACAACTCTGTTCTTCTCCTAGCTCTGGCCAGCGTGCACGCCATGGCGATGGAGGAGGCGTGATCTGTCTTGTCCCAGCGGCTCTTTGCTGCGAGCATTTAATCTTGGTCGAGCTTTTAGCGCCCCAAAGTCGTTGTGCGGGCTGCTCTGTCACCTCCACGTCTGTCCAAGCCGTGGACCTCCCTTGGGCTAAGCTCACCATGAGCTTAACCCGTAGTCTAGAGACCTCTTTTGCCCTAGCTATAAAACCCCCCCATTGTTGCCCTTGGCTTCTTTTACACACCATTGAGCTTGGCCTTGCTGTACTTGGTGGCATCTCCTCCCACTAACCTACCCTTTTTGGCCGCCATTGTTGAAGTCCTTGGAGCTCCTCGGTGGCAGTGCTTCTGTGGCTCCCTCTTCAACCTCTTGTTCACTTTGTGCTCCCCAGACCTCCTGGAGTTAACCCTAACCCCATTTGGGTTGACATTTTCAGAGAGGCCTAACTTGGAACTTGGAGCTTGGAGCTTGGAGTTGGCCGTGGAGCAACCCTTCTTCCCCAACTCAGGTCCTCCACGTCCCCAACCTCCTCGGCACCTCCGCGACCTCCGGGTAACCCTCTGGTAGTCCGTGAATCTTTGCACCTTATGTATGTTGTTGCGGAGCTTAGCTGCAGCTTGAATGTTCATTGCGGAGCTCATTATCATTGTTTGTGTTTTGGCCGTGTGTTTTTGTGCCGCCAATCTTGACTCGTCGCCGTTCAGAGGCCACCCGCGCAAGGGAATGGTCTGGCGTGTGCTTTAACACTATTGCGCTGCGTTGGTGTCCTAGATGGGCGTGTGAGGTCCTCATCGCCGCGGCGTCGAGCCTTGGTAGCCTCTCGGGATTTTGTCGGACGACCATGGCACCGTGCCTTTGTCGTTAAGACAAAGACCTCCCCATTTTGGCTAATCCTCCAATCATTTTAGCTTTTAAATGTGTCCTTAGTCTTTGCGTGCGAGGTCTTATGCCGTCCATCTTAGGTCTCACGGCGGGGACCTCCTCGGGGCCATCTTAGCCATCTTGGACCTCCCTCGGGGTCCTCTTTGCAAAGACCACCTGGTCTTTTGTAGGGACAACCCAGGACCTCCTCCTTGCGATCTTGACCGCTAGGACCTCCTTGTGGGAGATCTTAGCCGTTGAGGTCCTCCTGTGTTGATCTCCACCGTGTAGGACCTCCCAGGGTCCTCTTAACCTTGTGGACCTCCTCGGGTAAATCTTAGCCGCCTGAGACCTCCCGGTGGAAATCTGAGCCGCTTAGGACCTCCCTTTGTTAGATCTTGGCCGTTCGGGACCACCCCAAGTGGATCTGAACGCCCAGACCTCTTTGTTGTTGTCTTGACCGTTAAGGTCCTCCACAGGACAATCTAGGCCATTAAGGTCCTCCTTGGAAAATCTGGACCGTCCGGGACCTCCCTCGAGAGGTCTTGGCGATGTAGATCTTCCTTGGGGAGATCTTGATAGTTTAGATCTTCCTTTGGAAGATCTCGGCCGTCGAGGACCTCCCTCGTTTGATCTGGACCGTCCGGTCCTCCCTCTTGTGTTGTGGTTAGTTGGATGCGGTATCAGCGCCACGACCTCCCCTCTGCTTGTGGCGTGGCGGGGAGGACATGGACCGTTGGATCCAAGATCAGCGGCCCGTGTTCTCTGGACTCTTGTGTAGCGTCTTGGCGTTTCCTCTGGAGGTCTTGGGCCGTTTGATTTAGATCAATGGTTCACGTCCTCCCCTCTCTTTGGTTTTAGAAATTCGGTGAACTCTTATTTATAAACTGAAAAAGGTATGAACTTCAAAATATCATAACTAATTCATTCTAAATCCAAATGAGGTCATTCAAATTGTGTTAGCTCTGTCTTGAACTTGACTTTAATCCAAAAATGATTGTAAGTTGAGTTCAGCTCCAGAACACAGTTTTGCCATTAGATTTTAAACCTCACTTTAAATATACACTCAAATTAATGCTTAACTTGTAAAATACATAACTAATGCTCTGTAGATTATTTTTGAGTGAGACCAACTTTGTTGGTTTCCTCTATTAATGAACTTACTATGAAAATTAGTTTTGAGCTTGTTGCTGTTATAAAAATGAGGACTTGTGCATTATAATTTTGTTCAAGTTCTTGTTTTTGAAAAATTGTAGAAAGTGCAACATAGCTCCAAATGGGATGAACTCAATTGTGTTATTCATCTCATGAGGTGCTGGTTTTACAGTAAAAATTTCAGCTTCACTTCTTTTCTAGAAAATGTTGCCTCATAATTAAATTAATGAATAGTGCAGTTTGGTGTTTTTAGGGCTGAGCAGAATTGTTTTGCTCATAACTTTTGCATTGAGAATCCAAATCAATTGGTTCTTGTTGCTAAATTCCTAAAATCATCCTCTTGCTGCTGTAGAAAATTCAGAGTGTTTGGAGTTTGTTTGCTGTGTTGTCCTTGTTGTTTTAAATCGTTCTTATCGAATCTTTTCGTCTTTTTCGATTAGGTGCCGGCGAGTGTATTGATTCCGTGGCGATCCTCAGCAACAAATTGGCCAGCAACAGTAAAGGCAAGCAGTTTGATCATTTCCATCATTGTCCCATTACTTTAAAGTCTAATATTTTGTTTAACTTGTATGTATGCATGCTTTTGTGTCAAAGTATTTTATCGTTTAGAGGTAGCTATTCCTATTGCATAGTTGCCCTAAATTGTTACCCTTACAAACCATAAGTTACTAATATCGCTGGTGAATTAGAGCCCGGTGATTTAAGTATGCTCTTTTATTGCTTTTACGGTGTCATGCTTAGCAATGCTTAGATAACGGTAGTAATGGGCGATCATCGACTTAGTCGATGGTCTTGATCACTCAAAACTGATTATTACTCCTATATGTCCAGCACTTGTGCTTTGATTAATTGTAAAATCAAAACTGAAAATAAAAGATTGATTTAGACTTGGGCATATTGGATGGATGGCGTGGTTTTTGGATGTGGTGGTATGCAGGGTCCCTAAGGACCGAGTACTTGAGTCACTAAGCCAGCGATTTGGCGTACTAACCACACGAGGGCATATGGAACCCTCTTGACTAAGTACTTTAGGCGGTGTTAATTGGGGTCTTTCGGTTGGTGTGTTTTTAAAGATAAAATGTGTGTGTGATGTGGGAGGGAGCATTAGCTTCCCGGGAAGGTTGTGTGATGTCTCCTTCTCCCGTGGGTTGTGCGACTTCGAAATTAGCATTGTCCATTGGAAATGTCTCGTAGGACTTAGCGTGCTTGGCATACCAAAGGTAGTGTGCCAAAGGAAAGGCGATGCGGCGTGTGGGTGCAGTGGTACACCTGCGAGGATAAAACTATTGAATAGCCTCGCCCTAGGTTATGGACATGCTTGGTAAGGTCGTTCAAGACTAGACTACAACCTTTAATTAAAACTTGACATGGTTGGTATGAGCAGGGAGTTCATGCTATTGTTGTGGTGACTTGGGTTAGTCACTTCTAGTTTGTTCTTGTTGTTGTTACTATGTTACTACCTCGTTGAATTTCAACAATTAAAATGCTTTGTCAAATTGCCTTCAATCTATTATGTTATTGCAAATGAAACTTGCTTTATGCTAAAATGAGTCCAAAGCCTCATCCACTTAAATAAAGCTTGCATGTAGCTATTTATAGTTACATTATCTCACACGTAAGTCTTATGGAGTACTTTATGTACTCATCGCGCGTGGTTGTGGCATTTTGTGGCTTTTGTTGCAGAGGAAGGAGGTGGGCCCCAAGGGCTTCACTCTTGCGAGTTGTGCTTGGGTTTGACGACTAGCTTGGCGGTCGGTTAGTTGCCTTGTGGGTAAAGGCACACTAATTGGCTTTTGTTATGGCCATCTTATGGCACTTTTGCTTCATTGTTTATTTAGTTTTGTATTTGTTATTTGGCCTAAGGGCCTCTCTTTTGTAATATCTATTCCTTATTAATGTTAACTTCTAGTTTGTTGCTTATGTACTATGTGTTGTATGGAATTGGTACATTCTTTTGTTGTGAGGTATGTATCTTGCATGCAGGAAGTATACATCTCTCGAGACCGGTTTATTTGGTTGATAATACTAGGGTCAATTGGATGACTAAGTATTATGAGCTTAATAAACGTCGGGGTCTCACATTGATGTAAGTAAAATAATCAATTAGGAGTTTTGCCAAGTAAAATTTAATAGACTTAATGAAAGGTACGTGTGAGTAGTATTTCTGTTCTCGTTAGTTTAAACGCGAACTTAGATATTTTCGACCTAGAGCGAGTAATTAGTAGAACGACCGTAGTACGACCATAGTGGGGAGTGCTAACCTCACGGGGGTTTCGAAAATATTATTAACTTAAAATCTGCTAACAAAAAGAATAATATGACTAGTATGCACTGGACTTAGTCGCACATAATTACTGTTATGTAGTTAATTATGTATTTATTATTCGCACCGTCGTATAAATTGCAGCAAACGAACCAACAGGAGTAGTTGATCTCGAGTTCATCACCACAGCTCGTTTCTTCTTCTACGAAGGCAAGCTACTCCCTTGGTCATAAACATAGCTATTTTAAATATAAACTATATATTGCTCTATCATATCTGTATTGCATCAAAACTATTTTTCTCAAAACTAAATTGGATTTGAATGAAATTGGGAAGATAAGAAATTAGATGAAAGAAATGAAGAAATGAAAGCTAATAGGTTGGTAAAATGGGGCCGGGCGGGGGAACACGACGACGACGCTGATGTTGAGGTAAGAGGTGGGCCCCTTTTTACGGATGGTTATAATATAAGGGCAAACAAAACTCTTACTCGGTCAGAGGCCGTAAATTCAGTGCCAACCATTTTTCCGTTTCGACGGGCAGAAAGGTTACCTTTTACGTGATTATGTTCTCCGCAACAAGCAAGTCATATTGCATGAGTTGAGTTAGGAAAGAACCCAGAACCAGTAACCAGTCTGGAAGTGGGGGATCCGGGGCATTATAGTAATGCATGGTGGAGTGTTGGGTAGCGTCCCAACCAACATTACTAGAACTCGGTGTATGACGATGTCAGCAACGTGATTAAATCAGCACCGACGAAAGGTAATGGGTGGAGACTTGATCACGTAATTGGAAAACGTTCTGTATTCTGAACTTGAAATCGCATCAAAGGAAATGCCGTGAACCTAGCTCAGAGAGTTCAAAGTAACTATGGGTAAAGTGGTACAAGCCTCCACAGTGCTATACAAATCATGAATTCATGCCAGTCTCCTGGATTGGAGTCTCTGAGGACCGCTAGGGGTCTTTCTTCTCTCCGAGTAATCAAGTAGTCTCTTGAGTAAAATTGCAGCCTAAGTTTTGAAAACTAATTTTCGAATAAGAGAAGAGGTAGGAATTTTGATAAGGGCGAAATTTAGAGTCATCAAATGCATTTTAGCTATTAATGCTTCTTTGAGTACACTATAGTACTCACTCTTGCTATCTCTTCCTTGTTTAGCTCCTAATCCGAGGCGGGGAGTTATCCCGGGTGGGATGAGGAATTTTGTAGGTACCGAAAAGGCCGCAGGTGACGAGGGCGTTGGGTACACGAAGTAGGGTGAGGTGATCGCCTCATTCGACTCGTGGGATGAGTAGACTGTCGGAGGAACCTAGCAGCAAATAGCGGGAAGTGTTTTCCCCTTTGTAATTAAATATTTGTATTCAGAACCCTCGTCTTGTGTGGCTGCTGTTGTAATAAAGAATAGTTTCTATTTTATTATTCTGCTGCGTTAACCCTGGTAAAAGCTTGCTATTCATTGGAGCAGTATTCTACTGAGCAAATGAATAGTAATCCGTATGTCTAAGTGTAATTACCCCTGGGGTAATGACACGGGGCGTCGCACAGCAGCAGGTGACAACAAAGGGTGGTATTGGGCCAGGCCCATGTAACTCAAGGGAGGGATATATTATGTTGAGGCGTGCATCGTCGAGAGGTATCGAAAAAGAAAAGGAACACTGTAGCTCATATTCCCCCTTTCCTGCTGCTCCTTTCCCCTTTCTGGATTCTTCGACTCATAGAGAGAAATGTCAATCCTGAGCTCGTCATCCCGACAACGATAGGGATATGACACTACCGAAATGGCAGCGTTCGGGGCGACCCGCGGCGAAAGCATCTCCAACGGCAAGGCGCTAGTGCTAAGCGGCGAGGGCGTCGTGATCTATGCGCGGCAAGCTGGTCTGGCGACTTCGAGAGCTTGGCGAGGTGGTGCGGTGACCAAGGCCTGCGTGGAGAGTGCGCGATGCCTACCCTTCGTCGTGGCCGTGCCACGCGATGTTCCGGACGACCTCTGGCGCCGCCTCTCCCGCAAGGGCTGCATCGTCGCGAGGTGTACCCACTTAATGCAAGCCAGCCCACCACTTCGCCGATGGCTACTACTGGCGGCGACATCAACTACCACTCAAGCATCATTGCCTCTTTCGTGCGTCTGGTGACAATCGTATGTGCCGCTCGTGATTAAATTGGCTTTTGCCGATAGATTTCTTGATAGTTCACGGAGTACAAGAGGGTGGTGTGCTCGGGGCGGCCGCATCCAGCGTTCGAGAACATGGACGACCTTTTCGAAATTTGGACAAAGGCTGCATATGCGTTTGGATGGAGTACTACTCGGCTGGCGACAAGGCTTGGGAGCTGCGCCCATGATACAAGATCGCCCTACGGGGCGAGAGTCTCGACATGGTGGTGTGGCGGGCATTGTTGGCGAAGTGGCGCAATCCTCTGTATTGCCGTGCTTGTGCACAAGCCGGCATGTCGTTCGGGCGAGGCGCTCTGAGGCAAGAACGCGCGCCAAGTTCAAGGCTTACCTAACGCCCGGCTGGTTCGCGGCTGCGAGACGCAGCATGCCCTTCGGCGGCGCTCTGGGCAAGAACCGCATCGCCGGTGGTACACCCTACTCCGCCGACGTCGCGCGACCACCTGACGTCGGCGTGACACTTTCGGCGAAGCCGCTCTCGGCAAGAACCGCGGTCGGGCTGGATGCAACACCGGATCAACACCGCCGATGTTGCACACCAGCGCTGCATGGCCGCCAGAAGGCGCTCCACACCACGCCCGCCCGTCGCGTGCGTGTAAGCTAGCTAGCCTTGTCGACCTATGCTTTTGCAAGCATTTTCCCTTTCCTTTTTGAGACTTGGTTTTGTATGCACGGATTCTTGAGACACGTCCAAGCACTTTAGTTATTCTTTGCCTCATGAATCATGAGCGTACCGTAGATTCGATCAAGAGAGCTTACTCATCGCGAGCAGTGCCCCGGACTAGTCTACTACAAATCCTTAATAGTGATACGCTCGTGCGTGTTTCCATTGATAAGGCTTTGGGCGCCAACGCGATGCTTCGATCATCGTCGAGGCCAACGCAATGGTGTAGATGCGAGGCGTCTTGTGGCCGTGGAGGCAACCTTTCGACTTTCGTGGGGATCGTTGCGCATAAATCGGCCGTCACGCGATCAGCTGCGCCGTCGGCCGGCGGTGACCGCCGGGTTCTTTGTGGTTACGCTTTCGCTGGCCTTTGTGTGGCCGTGTCCACCGTTCGTCGTGCGTAGATGCTAATAATATTGGTGCAGTTCTGGTTCTCCTATAAGTTGGAGATATTTGACTATAGGTAAGAGTACAAGTCGTGTGCGAGTTGGATTCAAATTTTGTACGAGTTATGTTAGAGTTGATCTATAATATTTGGCACTATAAATAGAGGGTGTGAAAATTCCAGAGAGACACAATATTCTTAAAATTCTACATGGTATCAGAGCCTATCTCTAATCTCTAAACTCCCCTCAGACCCGATTTGTAGCCACCGTTCACCGTCCCTGAAGTTGATGGTGAACTTTTTCAGATATGAGAGAGATGAGATGAGAGAGAGCATGAAGGAAAAAAGATACGAGAGATTGTGTGCCGACGTTTTTGGTGATTTTTCAAACAAGCAGGTGTTTTTGGTGACTTCTCAAACACCTGCTTGTCGTTATCTGATATGGCTTGTCCATTTCATGTCGACCTCTAAAGTGTTAGCCGAGTATATCCCATGCACGGACCAAGCACGTCGAGATTGATCTTCATTTTGTTCGGGAGCGCGTTGCCCTCGGCAAGGTTCGTGTACTACACGTACCGACACACTTGCAGTTCACCGACATTTTTACCAAAGGATTTCCTACGGCTGTCTTCAAGGAGTTTTGCTTCAGCTTGAACGTCCGCCTCGCTCCTGTTCCAATTGCAGGGGGTGTTAGCCAAGCATATCCCATGCACGGGCACGTGCATGACTTGGACGCCCAAACCGAAGGACACGGCATCAGCGGAGATTAGTTTCTATTCTTAGGAGCAATCCCTTCCTATCTTGCTAGAGATATATTTGGCATGTAACTGATTCGGTTCCATACCGATCACCCCTGTACTCTATATATTGCCATCGGCTCCTAATGAATTGTCAAGTGCGCTATCTCCAATCGCCTTCATAAAGCTCCCTGCTTCTTGCAACTTGACACTCTACTTTGAGTTTTTTTGTTCGTCCTTTTAGTCTCCACAAAGAAATGGTTTGAAGAAACGTTGTTGATTTTTTTACTTGTGTGTTTTCATTTGGATATAAAGGAATGGATGAAATACAAATCAGATGCCATGGCTACTGAAACATGATCAAGAAAACTTGTACTACTTTGCTGATACCACCGAGGTAGTAGGCTTCAACGATGGAGGAAGAAAGAAGAAGGGATGGAAGATGCAAGAACAGAGTCGTCTTACTGGAGCAGTCAGAACGCAGGAGAGAGATGGAACGCATAATTTTGTGACGCGAGCAGAATTAACGCTTGGTTGACCATTGACCCTAGCGCAACAATTGCACGGGGAGTGAGGAGTGGCCAGGAGGGATCCTCTGCGCCAAGGTTACAACAGTAGGATCCCGTGTGGCTCCTCCAGGTCCGGCGTCCGTCCGATCTGGTCTCGACGGTCCAGATGAGGGCACGTCGAGGAGCCAGTGGTTGCAAGCCCCTTCTCTCTTTTTTTTTTATCAGATTGATTTATTGGCTTAATTTATTGATTTATTAATTCGTAGTGGCACATGAAACCAAGGAGGGGCATTGGAAAACAAGGGAGTTACCAGTGACATAGGCCGAAATTTTCCTCTTGGTTAGGTTCAGTGACAGTACATGGAAATACTTTGCACTCCTTGGCGTGTTTAAATTCTATTGGAGAGTTGACTCGTACGAAATCACACCATCTCAAATGATTACTAATCACGCATGATTGTCTGTTAAGAATTTATGTACTCCACACATAAGCTCTGTCCTTTTAACGTTGTTTTCAGATATGATGAGAGAGAGAGAGAGAGATGAGACGCGACGAGATGAGATGAGAGAGAGCGAAATGAGAGAGAGCGCACGAAGGAATCGTTTTTTGTGACTTTTCAAATTCCTGCTTGTCGTTATCTGATATGGCTCTGTCCATTTCATGTCGTTATCTGCTTAGGGTTCGTTTGGTTAGTGGGATAAGGTTGAATGGGATGAGATAGATGACAGATAGAATGGGATCATCTTGGATGAGATGATGCAAGTATGGTATTTGGTTGGTGGGATAGGATGATACATGATTTTGTTTGGTTGGTGGGATAGGATGATTCTGGTTGGTTCAAGATGATATTTGATTTGATAAATGAGGTTGTATTTGGATTGCACTAAACTTTGGGATGTTATGACATGTGGGGCCCGCATAATTTTTTTGCACTAAAATATACCAAGAGTGGTCTTATTTTGTTGATTAAATGACAAGGAACAGCGGTTCAATCGGATCATAAATCGGATACTCGGTTTAGGAAATATGGTCATTTGAAACTCAGTAAATCAAACTATTTTTAAATACGTGGCCTTGGAATTGAGTGAACAGCTTGGTTAGGGATTTTTTTTCGAGCGGGATGATCTGAGATAAGCATGGAATATTCTCGTTTCTTGAACCATCTCATTCCGAATGGTTTGGTTCCATTCAACCAACCAAACATCTGAACAAGCTCATTTTTTGTATCAGATAATTCAGAACCAAATAATTCAACGAACGAAACGCACCCTAAAGCCCGCTGCTTCTTACAACTTGACAGACTCTCTACTTTTGAGTTTTTTTGTTCGTCCTTTTAGTCTCCACAAAGAAATGGTTTGAAGAAACGTAGTTGAATTTTTCTTTGGGCACTTGTACACGCGGCTCGCCCTCGTAAATCCGACTAGGATTTCTTTTTATTTCTCAATGGATCGACTTGACTTTATGCGCCAGCCACGACCGCCGTTACGGCCAAGGATGCCATGACACCGCCTAGAATGCCAAGATCTGCCGTACGCATAAGGCGCACGCACGCGGGTTGTCGGGCATCCTTGGACGAGGTTAGTTTTCCAGTGCCTGCGTTCCCATGGCCAGCCGGACTTGTACTTTGGAAGTACATAAGTATCAAGCGTTGTTTTATCTGCCAAATCATACAACACAAACAAGAGAGAGAGAGAGATCCCATTCCTGGCGACATGTAGGCCCCACTACGAGTTGTCAGATTTGTTTTCCTCTTTCCTCTAATTTTTGTTTTTTTACCTGTTGGTTGTCCTCTATAAGAAGAAGACGACTCTGCCGCCTCCTTATAAGCCCCTCTCGTCTCTCATCTTGCATCTCTTCTTCTTGTCTCTCTCGTGCTTTCTTCCTCCATTGTTGAAACCTACTACCTCAGTGGTATCAGCAAAGTAGTACAAGTCCGGCCAGCCATGGGGACGCAGACACCGGAGAACTACCCTCCGCCGCCCAAGGTAAACATCTCTCTCTCTCTCTCTCTCGGCATCTGCTTTGTATTCCATCCATTCCTTTTATATCCAAATGAAAACACGCAAGTAAAAATTCAACAACGTTTCTTCAAACCATTTCTTTGTGGAGACTTCAAACGTCGTTGAGCTGTTGGAACATCGAAACCAAACACATACAACATTTCATTTTACCGAGGATCTCGCCCGAGTGCGCCGCGGTCTCGCCGGAGTGTTCGTGTGTGGCGGCACTAGCTTGCCGGAGGGATCCTCGGTCTCGCCGGAGTGCGCGCTGCGGTGGTCTCGCGGGAGCATTCGAGCTCGGCGTGGTGTGCTCGCCGGAATGTTCTAGCGGCTAGCGCAGCGGCCCCAACATGACAGCTCGCCGAAGGGCGGCGCGTCGATCTAGGATGGGTGCGTGACGCATGGAGCTCAGAATGCGAAAAATCTGTTCGAGTGCGGCGCGGCGAGCTCCGGCAGGTTCGTGTCTCGCGGGCACGCTATTCGGGCTGGGAGCGGCGAGCTCGGTGAGCTGTTCGAAGAGAGGCACGATTGGCGGAGAAACTGTTCGAGCGCGTGGCGGCGAGCTCCGGCGGCAGGGCGACGCGCAGAGCTCAGGACGCTCGATTGTGGCGAGCTGTCATGCTGGGGATTGGGGACTGGCCACGCTCGCGCGCTTAGGCACACTGATTCCTAATTCTGAATTTTTAATGTTCTTCCTGTGTTTCTCACACGTGCAGGGTAAGGTCCAGGCCGGCAAGACGAGCTTCACGGTGACCACCGTCGGTTTCATACTCATCTTGTTAGGCGCCGGTGTGGCATTGATCAACTCGTTCAGCACGGCGCAAGACGGGGACACCTACACCGCGCTCATCGGCCTTGTGGGCGTCCTGGGCGGCGTGAACCTCCTCGCTCTGGGCTTCTGGATGCCCGACAACCGCACGTGCGCCTTCTGCGTATGGCAGAATCTTGGCATTCTAGGAGTTGTCATGGCATCATCGGCCGTGACGGTGCTCGTGGCCGGCGCCGCCGACCCGGTGCACTGCTTCGGACTCTTCGTTATGCTGCTGGCTGGCCTTTCGCTCGCCGCGTGCGGCGTTCTTGGCGCTTTAGCTAGGAGCTGCATCTGGTGCTCTGCTCTGCTCTGCTACCGTGGTTTGTTCCGTACTGGGGTGATTGCTTGCGCTTGCTCGTTTGTGGCTTACTATAAATAAAACGAGCTTGCTCTTCTTAGCGGGGAAGCAGCGTTGAGACCCACGTACACAGCTTCTTATATTTTTCCTTTTTTCTTTCTTGTTTCCAGAGAGGAAGTACTTCACATGAATAGTTAAAAAGAAATAAAAGTGCGATGGTCATTGTAGGACCGAAAACGCGACTAGAGGGGTGAATAGGAGCACTATCTATTTTTCATTTTGATCGGATTCAAACATGATATTGACTCCAACATCTATGAGAACCATGAATATCAATATGTAAAAGCGTAGCGGAAGTTTTATATTGAATCCTTTCAAAACCCCCAAAAGAAACGATCAAAAATACAAAAAAAAACAGCATGATGAACGATGATCGGTTGTACCGAAAATCGGATCAACCAGATAAACAGTGCCGGTTGAACCATGTGAATAGTAAAAACAGGCGAATGAATAGTAAACAGCATGAAAACGAAATAAAAAATTGACGTAACTTTTGATCCGTAACTCCAAACTTCACGAAACTTGAAACACACCTTCCTAAGGATGTCAGGAACCTATTCCAAGTGACGATCGAGAAGATCCACGTCAAAGTTTTGACCTTTTTTCATTTTACCGAAGAAGGGTTCAAAACCGAGCAAAAACGAAAAACTTAATCCAACACTTGCTCGTGGGATATTAATGATTTAGATGAACCTAGGTATGTCCCCACATGTCACAGCAAGGTAGAAGAAGACACGAAACAAACCAAAAACCAAGGGATCAAAGATGGACTCAAAATCACCAAATATGGAGGAAGAACACAAAGAGTACTCAACTTGAGGAATCATCCATAGATTGATCTGAGGTTGAGAGGCTTCACAATCACTCCATCCATGGAGGACAAAACTCAAATCATAAGTACACAACTCAACTCATCTCTCTAAAGCCCTAAGCCTCTCCTCTTTCTCCCTAAGCCCTAAGACAAACTAGGGTTTACAAAATTAAGTGCTTAGGGCTGCTGTGAATAGCACCCATCCTATTCATATGAGGCCTAGACCTTCTAGAAGACAAACCCTAATGGGCTCCCATTAAGGCCCAATACAAATGTGTCACACATACACACGCATTTTAAAGCGCCATCTTCACTTCTCTTGACCTAATCCACTTCTTGACGCACCGTCTTGCGCCGCGGGTTGGCATTAGGTCACCAAGGCGGTATTTGGTGAAATTACCAAATTACCCTTCTCGATCTTTTCCAAGACCGAGTCCAAAGCTGTGAACACATCCATGCTTCGCCACGTGTGGGTCGATCCAATGGCTCTCATCGTGTCGACAAGTCTCTCCCATCCAGTCCCCACTGAGACCACCTTGGCACTTGCACCCTCGCACCGCTTGATCCAACTAGTCGCACCGAACTGCCTGTTCGGTCATCTTCATCCATCTCGCACCATGCTTGAGTCACTTGACCTCGCCGAGCATTCTTGATCGTTCTGGACCTTAGCTCTCCAAGCTTACTGCCGATCCTCCTCATTGCTGACCGTCGTTAACCTCCAAGCCACCCAAGACAGAATAGACAAGCAAACACGAATCCGGAAACAAGTTCTTCACAACTTGACCCACATTAGCTCAAAACATGCAATATGCAACACATATACAAAGAAAAACATGGATATGACCTATCCCAAAACCAAAACTCCAAAAAGGCCGACAATCGCAACACAATCGGTACAACCTCGTGTTACCACGATTACTACCGATCTTGATTCGCATCTGCTCAATAACTACGGTCGATTCGATTTCCAATGAAGACCGAGAACTCCCAAAACATCTTCTCTGGAAATAAGCTACGCCATCTACCAATTAGTATAACAGCGATCCGGTACTACCGCCACACAACTTGCGGTCGTATTGTTCATGATCATACCGCCTTTAAACGCCGGTTCTCACGAAAATATCGATATTCTTTCAAAACTCAAATTCAACAAAACTCAAATGCTATTGCCAATTGTCTCATCACCTAAGATCATGAGTATATCCCCATGATATCCACAATCTCCCCTTGATGAACACATTGGCAATTTTTGAAAAATGTAGTTTTGAGGTTTGAAAAATAAAATACTCGGCGTTTTTGGCGCAAAGGCACAACTTGGTCCAAAAGCAAGAGAAACCCTAGGAAATGACTAAGCTGGCTTCAGAATAGCATAGGCAAGTGAGATAAGGCAAGAAAAGCACAGAAGCTTCAATTTTCATATAATAGCCAAAAATTTCACTTAGGTCCATATGAAAGAACAATTATTCTATTTGACCTTCGATCATTGTGAGTCTTCAAGAATTGCAATTCAAATTCAGAAAAGGCAGTAAGACCAAAAGAATGCAATTGAGATGCTCCACTCACTATGATCACCAAATTTCCAGAAAATCCATTCTCTCCCTATGACTCCAAAAAGCTCTAAAACAACATTTTACCAATCTTTCTCCCCTTGACAATAAATTCATCAAGGTGCATGGAAGAAGATAGAGCATGAATGGAATGGAATGGTTGCGATTTTTTTTTCAATTTTTGCTTTTTTTTTAAAATTTTTTAGCAAAAAGGAGCCATGAAGATTATCCAAGAAGACTGTACAAGTATTACACCAAACCATATTATGTGAAGAAACTATGCTCAATCATGGAAAAAGATGTACAGCAAAGCTAAAGCCAAAATAGCAATAATCTGAGAGGAAAAGAATTTGGAACATGACATGATGCTCAAGATCATAGTTTAGCTAAAGGTATCCAAAAATGAGTCAGGCCATGTCTATAAGCAAAATGGAGCCAGAAGCTAGAAAATGAGTCAATTCTGAGCATTTTGAGTTCAGTTTTGAATCAACTTGGTCAAGCATTTAGAATTTAGCACTTTGAGCATTTTGCTGAAAATGATTGGTTTTATCTTAATAAAGCAAGTCCTGGACTAGGAGCCATCCACAATCGCCTCCTAAGTTTCAACCAATTGCCAATTTGTTTTCTTAGCATTGTGCTAGATCTCAAGCCTCACTGCGACCATCCCAAGCAACAAAAGCTTAAGAGAATGGTCTAGGTCATCCAAAACTCCCCCTGAGTTCATGCCTAGTGCAATGGCAAGCTGTCTCATGAGAAAGAATTGGTGAGATTAGTTTTTAAATGCAGAAAAGCTTATTTTTCATTTGCTTGACTTAAGAATTATGAGCTCAATTTAAAACTCAGAATAAGTTTAAGACTCAATTAAGCCTATATGACATGACATGAATCATGAGAGGATCACTATAGCAAAACTAGTCACAAGATCCAACAAGCCATATTTTGATTCAGTTTGCTCACAGATAATAAAGCTAGCATGACAAAAGCTAAGCTATACAAGAAAAGCCATAAAAGAATTCTAGCAAACTAGCACAAGACATGGCAGGGTATAAAGCATGAATTCAAGTCATACAAGGATAATAATCAAAGCTCCATAAATTTATATTACAATGCAAGTTGCTAAATTTTAAAATGCATTATGATACAAATGAATGCAAAAAGAGCAAACTCCCCCTCAAAGCAGGCCAAGAGAACTAATAACCCCCAACTCTCCCCGCAAAGAAGCAAACCGAGAAGAATCAAGAGGTTTAGTGAAAAATCCATAACTTTCTTTCGAACTCTACAAAGTGAAGAACAACATCACCCTTCTCAACATGGTCTCTAAGGAAATGATATCTAACGTCAATGTGCTTAGTCCTAGAATGTTGCCTTTGGTTTTTGGCAATGTTAATGGCGAAGTGTTGTCATGAAAAGAGAACACTACCCAAAGACAACCCATAGTCCGTAGAGTAGACAAGATCCGAGAGAACACGAGAGCAACTCTCGTTGCGACTACATACTCGACCTCGGCGATGGATACGTGCAATGAGGACTATTTCCTAGATGACCAAGAGATAAGAGATGTGCCTAAGAAATGACAAGTGCTAGAAGTACTCTTCCTATCCACTCTACACCGGCAAAATTAGCATCGAGAAAAAGCCGGATAGAGAAGCGAAGAAGAGAATACCAAAGTCCAAAGTCAAGAGTGTCTGGAGGTATCTGAATATGTGGCCTTGCTTGACGATGAGAGGCTCGAGGAAGCTGAAATCGGCGCAGACACCACGGCGGTGTGTATGTCCGGCCTCGACGCCGGAGGTAGAGGAGGAGCCGATCATCTTTGCGGTACTCTTCCGGTCCACGGGCTCTCCATCCTCATCGGTCCAAAGACGGTGGTCGTGGCAATGGGAGTAGACATTGGCCTCTGCTTCCCATGTCGGCGCGAAGAAGGTCCTTTGTATACTTACTTTGATGAATGAAGGTGCCTTCTTTCAGTTGCTTGCCTTGAAGACCAAGGAAGAAGGTCAATTCACCCATCATGCTCATCTCAAACTCCCTGATCATAGAATCTGAAAATCTGGACACCAAAGCATGAGAAGAACCACCGAATATAATGTCATCCGCATAAATCTGAACCAACAAAAAATCACTATCATACCTGAGAATGAACAAGGTTTTATCTACCATTCCCATTTTGAAATCATTTTTAAGCAAAAAACTCTTAAGCCTATCATACCAAGCTCTAGGGGCTTGCTTCAATCCATACAAGGCTTTGGAGAGTTTAAAACATGGTTTGGGAACTTAGAATTTTCAAAACTAGGAGGTTGCTTGACAGAGATCTCTTCTTCTATGAAACCATTCAGAAAGCACTTTTGACATCCATTTGAAAAAGCTTGAAGCCCTTGGATGCCGCAAATGCTAGCAAAATGCGAATGGCTTTCAATCTAGCTACAGGAGCAAAGGTCTCCTCAAAGTCTAAGCCCTCTACCTGAGAATACCCTTGAGTTACAAGTTTAGCCTTATTGCGAACTACCAACCCATCTTCACTTTGCTTATTTTTGAAAACCCATTTTGTTCCAATTATATTATGATTAGGTGGAGGTTCAACTAAGGTCCAGACATTGTTTCTTTCAAAATTTTCAAGTTCTTCATGCATGACATTGACCCAAGAGGCATCAAAAAGAGTATGGGTGACATCTCGGGGTTCAAAAGACGCGACAAAAGCAGAATGTGCATGAGAATCAGGAGAAATAAACTTAAAGCGAGTGACTCGCTCATGGAGATCCCCAATGATCTGCTTTCGGTGGATGCAGTCATTTGGATGTGAAGAGGGGCTCCTAGTGCAAGTGGCCTCTACCTTATGAGCTGTGGAGGTAGGAGCGAGCCACTCGATCGTCGGTGAAGGTAGGAAGAAGTCGCTCATTTGAAGGTGGTGTAGTAGAAGCGAGCTCTCCAACCATGTCGAAGGGACTTGAGGATGGATTGGGTCCTCATCCTCGAGTCATCATCGGCGAAGATGCTCTCGAAACACAATGTACCTGCATCATCGGGTCTAGTAGCAGACTAGCCTCATCAAAAGTGACTTCGCAAGTCTCAATAACTTTGTTAGTGTCAAAATTAAATACACGATAGCCACGAGAATGAGCAGGATATCCAAGAAATATGCCATCAGAATATCTAGATTCAAATTTATCAAGGTTGCTATGTTTTAGAATGAAGCACTTGCAACCAAAAATCTTGAAATGAGAAACTTTGGGCTTATGACCAAATCTAAGCTCATAAGAAGTCTTGCCAATCACAGATCTCAAGAAAACCCTATTAGAGATATAACAAGCAATAGAGATCGTCTCAGCCCAAAACCTCCTAGGTGTGGAATGCTCATCTAGCATGGTCCTGGCCATCTCTACAAGGGTCCTATTCTTCCTCTCTACAACACCATTCTGCTGAGGACCTCTAGGTGAAGAAAACTGGTGCTCAAGCCTCCTATCAGAACAGAAGGTGGCAAAGGAAGAATTCTTGAATTCTGTCCCATTGTCACTCCTAATGGCTCTCAAAACTCTAGGAAGCTCAACAGCAAGTCTAAGGATCAACTCTCTAAAGAAGCCAAATACCTTGTCCTTAGAAACGAGAAAATAAACCCATGAATACCTGGAGAAATCATCCACAATCACAAGCACATACCATTTCCCCATTGTTGAACACTAGAAGGACCAACAGTGTCTAAGTGCAAGAGTGACCAGTCCATCTGTCATCACTAAGGTAAGAGGTGGATGAGAAGTGAAACCATCTTACCATGTCTCACAGGTGTGCACACAAGGTCTCTAATAGCCTTCAGCCTAGGCAAACCTCTAATCAAATCCTTGCTACTGACTCTAGTCAAGTGGTCGAAGCCTATGTGACCAAGCCTACGATGCCACAGCACTAGATCATGGGAGTCAGAAGCTACAAGACACCTAGGGCTAGAAGCACAAGAGATACTGAAATCAGCACAAAAGATCCTCTCAAACCTAGAGATCTTAAAGACAAGCTCACCAGAGAAATCTATAACTCTGCACTCACCACTCTTAAATCTCACCTCTAGACCCTCATCAAGAAGCTGGGAAACAGATAAAAGATTATATCTCAGCTTACTTACCAAAGCGACGTCCTTGAGCATGAACTTGTTGTTGGCGTGCAGTGCCCTTGGGTCATCACGGTCCCAAATAGAAGTATCCCCAAATGTGATCAATTCATTGCGGATGCACGTGTGAGGAGAGAACCATCTAGAATCTCCGGTCATGTGTCGAGAACACACGAGTCAACAAGCCATATGTCCTCCTTCCTCGCATACAGACGGACCTACAAAGCACGAGCAGAAACATTTGTGCCTCGATCTTTGGGGTTAGTGATAAAAGACTTGGAAATCGATCTTGAGTCACACGATGCTTGGGCAAAGCAGTAGAAGCAGCAGTAAAATGGTTAGGAGCAAAATCATAAGAATGCACACGAGAAACACATAGACCTCTCCGAATCGACCTACCAAAAGGTCGGTACTCCCCCTGTCTAGAAGCTACCCGTGGTCTCTCCTCACGATATCCTAACCCAAAGGAGTCAAAGAAGTCATCTACGAACCTAGGCCTATGTCTAGTAGGAAAAACAGGCTGCCTGGCTCTAGAGACTACAGCAGGTGAAGAAACTCCTCTAATGGTTCTCAAAGCACTCATCCTCTTCTTCCTCTCAATCTTGACTCTACGGAAGCAGAACTCAACAATGTGGCCATCCTTCTTGCAGAAGGTGCAATGGTACTTGACCTTTTGAGGGGTCTGACCTAATGAAGTAGAAGTACCTATCTTACTAGAAGAGGTTTGGGCAAAACCAGCGGATTTAAAGACTATCTTGGATGGCTTAGAAGGTTCTACCTCAAACATACCACTCTCAATAGCTCTTACAACCTTAGGTGGATAGTTCTTGGAATGCTCTAGGGAATTAAATCCTAGACCACTATTGTTCACACTCACCTTAGATTTGTCTAGAATCATGTTGAGGTTCTTCCTCCCACAAGTAAATCTCTCAAGAGTGTTGTTAAGGTAGTCATTTTGTTTGGCTAGCTTCTTACATGAGGCACACTTATTTGACTTGCTAGCCCTATCAGACTTTTCCTTATAGTGAGCTACCTCGGCTTTCAAAGCCTCACAAGACACACAATAGTCATCTCTAATCCTATCCAACTGCTCTTTGAACTTAACTCTAAAAGCTTCTTGTATCTTATCTACATTATGCCCAATTTCAATGCAAAAATCACAAGAGTTAGAATCAATAACTTTTTTTGGAAGCAGTCATGGACATGGATTGTTCAATTTTAGCTTTCTCCTCAAGAGTCTTGTTTAAGGCATCATTTTCAATTGTGAGTTTGACACAGTTTTCACATGAAGCAGTTTTAGAGTAAAGAACCATTTCAGTCATCACCTTCATTTTAATCCTATTATCCTCACAATGAGAACATATGTGACTAGGATCAAATTTCTGCAATTCTTCTATAGCGCTATTCAATTTTAATTCAAGTAAAGCACAATTTGAACAGGGTAAAGGAATAGCATCTACAGCAGTCACATCAAGAGCAATGTCACTCATGCAAGCAGGACTAGACTTGAGAGTTTCTAGTTCATTAAAAGCATCTTTCAGTTGATTAGCAATAGAGGAATGAGCAGATTTCAGATTTTCTAGTTCATTAAGTAAACTAGAACAAGAATCACAATCATCAGCATGATTTATGGATTTGAGCCTATCAACTTCTAGGTTCAAGTCATCAATCATGGCATCCTGTTTCCTAATCGTTCTTTCTTGCTTATTCAGTCTTTTTTTAGCAAAGGCTAAAGTACGTTTCATATTAGCAAGTGAAGGACGTACTTCATCGGGATCGCTGAAAAGGTCGTCGTCGTTGGAGGAGTCGATGTCATGGCTGTCCCTAGCCATGAAGCACATACCGGTGAAGTCCTGAGCCTTCTTCTTGCCATGAGAGTCATCGTCGTCATCCTCCGTCTCCGAGTCCACATCGCTCATGTTCACACTCTCAAGAGCGGCAAGGACCTGGCTGACGAACTTGCGATAGTTGGGCTTCTTGCCTTTCGTGTCTTTGGCTTGATGACGCCTCCGAGAGTCCTTCTCCACCTTGCCCTTCAGCTTGGGGCGCTTGGAGCGAATGTGGTTCGGCTCACCACACTCAAAACATGTGACAGGGCCACCTCTCCTCCTGTTCCGCACTTTGTTGTAAACTCTCGAGAATTTGGTGGATAGGAGGGCTAAATCATCCTCAGGTAGCTTCTCTAGCTGCTCATCGCTCAAAGAATGTAAAGCGGACAAAGAAAAGCCAGATGAGCCAAAATCCAATGAATCAGAAGAGCTACCCTTAGATGGGTCGACCACCAAAGCCATCGACTCTGTCTTGGGGAGACGCGAGATAAAGTTAATCTCATGTGTCTTCAACCTCGAGTAGAGCTTATTCATGGTAAGCTCACTCATGACAGTGTTGCCATTGATGGATGTGATCTTCATCCCCTAGACCTTCACATCAAGAGCATCCAAAAGCTGGCGTGCATTCTCAGACTCAGTGAAAACATGACCAACAGCGCGAAGATCATGAAGAATCTTGGAGAACCTTCCCCACAGCTCATCTAAAGACTCACCAGGCCTTTGCTCGATCTTTGAGTATTCTTTCTTGAGCTAGTTCTGTCTCACTTCCTTGATCGTGGTAGAACCCTCGTGGTAATCACAGAGAATCCTCCAGATCTCGTGAGCAAACCTCAAATGAGCCACGCGCTCAAACTCAGATCGACTAAGACCTTGGATCAGAAAGTTTCGAGTCTTGCTATTAGCCTCAACATCTGGAGTGATCACATCGTCATTGGCTGGCACGACATATGGATTTTTGACCTTAAGCCAAATAGCGTGCCCTTGAGCCTCGATGTAGGCATGCATACGTGCCTTCTAGTAAGCAAAATCAACTCCATCAAAAACAGGTGATTTGGTTGAATACTTGTCCGTCGTCATGGCTCTAAAGACCGGTTAAGATCTATGAGAAGAGCTAACCGGGCTCTGATACCACTTGTAGGACCGGAAAGGCGACTAGAGGGGGTGAATAGGAGCACTATCTATTTTTCACTTTGATCGGATTCAAACATGATATTGACTCCAATAGCTATGAGAACTATGAATATCAATATATAAAAGCGTAGCGGAAGTTTTGTATTGAATCCCCTTCAAAACCCGCAAAAAGCGATCAAAAACACAAAAACGGCGATGAACGATGCGGTTGTACCAGATGAAGCAGTCTGGTTGTACCAAAAATCGAATCAACCGGATGAAGCAGGTCTTGGGTTGAACCTGCGTGAAAAGACAAATCGAGCGAATGAATAGTAACAGCCTGAAAACAAAATCAAAAAATGACGTAACTTTTGATCCGTAACTCTAAACTTCACGAAACTTGAAACACACCTTCCTAAGGATGTCAGGAACCTATTCCAAGTGACGATCGAGAAGATTCACGTCAAAGTTTTGACCTTTTTCATTTTACCGAAGGAGGGTTCAAAACCGAGCAAAAACGAAAAACTTAATCCAACACTTGCTCGTGGGAGATTAATGATTTAGATGAACCTAGGTATGTTCCTACATGTCATAGCAAGGTAGAAGAAGACACGAAACAAACCAAAAACCAAGGGATCACAGATGGACTCAAAATTACCAAATATGGAGGAAGAACACAAAGAGTACTCAACTTGAGGAATCATCCATAAATTGATCTGAGGTTGAGAGGGTTCACAACCACTCCATCCATGGAGGACAAAACTCAAATCATAAGCACACAACTCAACTCATATCTCTAAAGCCCTAAGCCTCTCCTCTTTCTCCCTAAGCCCTAAGACAAACTAGGGTTTACAAAATTAAGTGCTTAGGGCTGCTGTGAATAGCACCCATCCTATTTATATGAGGCCTAGACCTTCTAGAAGACAAACCCTAATAGGCTCCCGCCTCCCATTAAGGCCCAATACAAACGTGTCACACACACACGCATTTTAAAACGCCGTCTTCACTTCTCTTGACCTAATCCACTTCTCGACGCACCGTCTTGCGCTGCGGGTTGGCATTAGGTCACCAAGGCGGTATTTGGTGAAATTACCAAAATACCCCTTCTCGATCTTTTCCGAAGACCGAGTCCAAACTGCGTGAAACACATCCATGCTTCGCCATGTGTGGGTCGATCCAGCAGCTCTCATCGTGTCGGCAAGTCTCTCCCATCTGGTTCCCACTAGACCACCTTGGTACTTGCACCGACCCCCGCACCGCTTGATCTAACCAGTCGCACCGAACTGCCCGTTTGGTCATCTTCATCCATTCTGCGCCATGCTTGAGTCACTTGACCTCACCCGGCATCCTTGATCGTTCTGGACCTCGGCTCTCCAAGCTTAGTCCCGATCCTCGCCGTTGACCGTCATTGACCTCCAAGCCACACGCCGACAATAGACAAGCAAACACGAATCGGGAATAAGTTCTTCACAACTTGACCCACGTTAGCTCAAAACATGCAATATGTAACACATATACAAAGAAAAACATGGATATGACCTATCCCAAAACCAAAACTCCAAAAGGCCGACAATCGCAACACAATCGGTATAACCGCCGTGTTACATGCAGACTACCGATCTTCGGTTGTCTGGCTCAATAGCTTCAATGATCGTTCCGATTTCCAATGAAGACTAGAACTCCCAAAACATCTTCTTCGGAAATAAGCTACCGCCATCTACTAATCGGTATAACCGCAATCGATTACCGCCCACAACTTGTGGTCGATTGTTTCTTGATGCGTCTGCTCTTTAAACGCCGGTTCACCGAAAATCTCGATATTTATGAAAACTCGAAATTCAACAAGACTCAAATGCTATTGCCAATTGTCTCATCACCTAAGATCATGAATATATCCCCATGATATCCACAGTCATCAGCAATACTGCTGAAATTTCACTTCTGTTGACACAAAACTGACCTGACAGGCTAGCATGTCAAATAATCTTCAACATCTTTCCTCCATTTCCAACCGCTCTGGTACTTATAGAGAAATCATATTTATATATAAGGGCAGTGAAATCCAGCACTACCATCAATTTTGTCCAAGTGCATTCGGTCCTCCCGATCAGTACCAATTTGAAACCGTACAGAAATGTCAAAAACAAGGCAATTCCATCACCATGTGATCCATATTTTGAAATGGAGCGCACCCAAATACGATGCCAATTTCGCATACCAAGCAGGTTCTGATCGATCACCATATGATCGAGGTCCATATGATGGAGATACCAAACCTCAAGGGCGGCACAAAATTTTCAGCAGAACCCTCTCGGCACATTCGTTGACCATAAAGGCTCTGTTTGGGAAGCCCAAATTCTGACCACCGCCCATCCACGAGATGGGCGAGAATTCAGACTTCTTAAACCAGGCCTTAAAGTAACTAGTAAGTCGGACATCATATGGCTTTCCGTACCATTCACAAAAGTATTATTAATCAGGTTTAAATAGTAGTAAATCATTGGCGCCGTACATACACATCGCACACGACCCTCGGTCCTAACACAAGAAACAACATTGCACGATACACCAACACCCGAAGTACTAGTTTTGTAGCTTCTCAAGCGTAAGGGTGCATGACTAGTAATATACACATCCGGAGAAAAATAGTAGAAATCTTGAGACATACTGAAAGAAATGCGAGATGTTAAATCTGACAAGCCAAATGGGCAATCAATAAGTCTTTGCAATATCATCCAACGTTAGAAGTGTTGAAGTATAAGTGAATTGTCCACTTTTCATATCGACTTAAGCTTTTGGGTGATTTGGTTGGTGCATATAACTCAATATGGTATCGAGCTAAGAGATCTTGAGTTCAAGACTTCATTTGGCGCAATTAAGAACAATAATTGCAGCCCATTTCTATTCCACGTGTTAGGCCTGAGGGAGCCTATACGTGAGTGTTGGGTGAATTGATTGGTGCATGCAACTCAATAAGAAGAACCATGAGTATGTCTTTGCTGTAATTTTACGATGATAAAGAGCATGAGCAAGTCTTTGGTAGTTCATTCTTGCATGACACATAACCCGCAAAATTGGCGGAACATCCCGAGGAGAGTTAGCATATACAAGATTTTTTTATTATTTAATCCTTTTTTAATTATATTTTAAAATTAATCCTCGCCAACTTTATTTCCAATTGACCCTTTGATCACGCCACTACCCGTGGCGTGACCAAATAGAACTGCCACGCCACTACTGGCGTGGCCAAAAGTGTGCCAAGCAAGCCTACTGCCGCGCCATCGGCCATGGAGGCTTCGTGGCATCATCACGCCTCCTTTCTTGGCGTGAGAGAGCGTATTATCACGCCGTAGTTCTTGGCGTGACATATCTATCATCACGCCGTGATAAATGGCGTGTGAGATTTGTATAATTTGTTTGCATTCTATTTGTATGAAAAATAGTTGAAGATACGGTGGTACATAACATGTCTCTATTCGCAACTTGAAAATAGAATATATAGACTGTACATAAGCAAATATAACACCATCCTTTTTAGCTGAGAGTAAATAGAATATATAGACATGTAATCTTTTTGTGGTTTGAAAACCTTAGACACTTTACAATATTTTTAGGGCGTGTCCTAGAAGTGATATATAATGCAACCTGAAAAAAATGAGTTTACATCCTAGTGTAAAGATGCGTAGACAGTATGCTAGACAGTACCGTTGATGAAAGATGCGTAGACATCCTAGTGGAATGATAGGTGGTCTTGCAGACATTCTCTTTGGAATCATAGCTTTGTGGTCATAGACCAAACCGTAAACTTTCGAACTTGTTTTTGTCATGTTGTTCGATGCCTTACTACGCCAAGAATTGAAAGCGAAAAACGCAGCGAGATTGAAAGTTGCGAATTAAAATAGACTTCATAACAAAGTTTGGAATAACAATTATGGTACTATGCCTTGCTAACCTCAAACCATGTACTACCAAATTGGAATGCATGTTATAATTTTCACTTTTTTCTTTGTTAGGATGTTTGTATCTTCCTAGTGGAACTTGCAAATTAATCTCAATAATTCTTTGTACGTTTTATATGGATGATTTGCAACTTGAATGTGTAGAAATCCAAAGTCAATTAACTAATAAACACATTCTCATACACACATTAATGAAGCAACCTAAGCAAGGCGAAAAGCGTGAAACAAGTTGGTAGTATAACAACGGTACCTTCCAATTTCTGATTGTAAAGAAAAGACAGGAAAAGGCCTGCAGAATTTCCCAGACTTCCGTATCTTAATATGTCCCGACGAGAACCCAACAGCCTGCAGAATTTCGTTTCTGGATGTCAATCAATTCTGTGTTACATACAGTCCGAACTACATAGTAACTCATGTATTAGAAAAACACCATTGTGTTTCTTTGGACATGAGAAACACCATTATATACAGGACAGAGGATAACTCTTATGGAAATTCTTTAACGAGATAGTTTTCAGTGTAAAATGTATGTTCCTAGAAGCAGATTTCAAATTAAGCTTCTTCGCAGAAACAGACCTTACCCTTCATGGTCATTTGAACTTGAAGAATTTTTGCTCTCGATAGATTCAGCATTAATTGCTCCGTTCAGAATCTCAGGTGAAGCATTTCCTAAGGAACTAATATTCTCAGTATTTTCTGTCTGTTCATCTGCACAACTTTCTTTTAATCAGCACTAAATACTCTGATACAACCAATAGCAAATGTCTCTAGCTCCAGTTTCAATCAAACATCAATTTAATATATGATTATATGATATAGTTTACGCACCAATTTAGCTACTCGTAAAACCCAAAAAAATGTTAATTAGTTTTATGGGTTTTATACCTCGATCTAAGAGAAGCCGTGGGGAAGGACAGGCGGCGCGGAGGGAGGAGAGCCGCACGGCGGCACGGGCTTGGGGAGCAGAGCGCGGCGGTGGGAGGCGGGAGCGTGGGCAGCGAGCAGCAAGGCGGCAAGACGAGCAGAGACCCGGCGAGGAGCTCTGGCACGGGGAGGAAGAGCGGCGGCCGGGCGCGAGAGCGAGCGGCGGCGAGCGGTAGTAGAAGGTAGAAGATAAGAAAAATAAGGAACGGGTCGGGCTGGCCGAGCATAAATCCCCACATCACGCCAAGTATTATGGCGTGACAATATACCTAGTCACGCCATGAGTCCCGGCGTGACCAAAGTCGCCACGCAAGCTCCAAGCCGGCACGGCGAGGCTTGCGTGGCGGCTTGAGTCACGCCACCACTAGCGGCGTGTGTTGAAGAAATCACGCCACCGAGGTGGCGTGACTAAAGGGGTTATTTTTAAAAATAAAGTCGCGGAGATTAATTTTAAAATAAAAGTTAAAAATGATTATTTAATAAAAAAATTCCATATACAATTCAATGAATTGAGCAGTATTTGAATGCTGCGGAATGATTTTGTTTGATTATTACTTATCTTTGTGGCCTAGACATGATGCAAACATGTCTACGTACAATAGAATTATGCCAACTCATAAGAGAGCGATTTCAAAATTGATAATAGAGTGTACATCTTCCGGTTCGTAAATCACTGCTCATCCTATTGATCTACTACTGCGTATTTTTTCAGTACCTATCTACTAAGAAAGAATGAATGTTGTGACAGTCTAATTGCTACTAATTGTCTAGCTACTAAGATATCATGGGTCTGCCCTATTTCCTAACAGTGAAATCTAAGATCAGACAAGAAAGAAGCTAAAGGCTAGGCAAAGAAGACGAGGGAGAAATCGTTAACATTCTAATTGTGCGCACTTTAAAGGTGGCTGTCAAGTTCTTCTCAAGAATTTAAGATGCAAAAATAAGCTCTGATCCAAGAAGACAAACACATGCTTCTTTTTAGGAACTCATATAAGCAACTAAGGAAATAAACAGGACTACCTAAGTGCGGAACTTACCAGTCTACCTAATCCAATCTCGGGCCCGCTTGCAGTTATATACGGGATACAATATGACTCACTCGTCTAAGCCACTGTCTGCTCGCTGCATCTGCGTCCACGTCATGGTTTTGCGTCGAGCATGTCCCGTGGGATACGTTAGTCGGTCCGAAGAGCATGCATTGGTTCGGAGGGGTACGGAGACCGTCGAGTGGCCGGAGGTGCACTAGTAAGCTGACTCTGGCCCAGCTGAGTATGCCAAGCGTTGTCGGCCTGCTGAGGCATGCTGAACCGGGGGCAACCTGCAATGACGTCATGAATGAAGGACTCCATAAACGCACTCTCAATTATCCGCCCCAAGGTGCACCGCTCAGTATGTCGGTTGTGCGGAGGAGCTCTGGCCTTGAACGTACGATGTGCCAGCGACTCCGGAGGAGGTCTGCCCTCCATACGGTACTCCGTACTAGTCAACATACGACATGGGTGTACTGCTCCCTGGCAAGAGTTGGGAGGCCCGTATCTTCATCAGTGGATGGATGGCCGTCACCCCCACGATCAACTGAAGGTTGCAAGACGTAATGTTCTTAGGCAAAATCATGAACTCTAGACGTAAACCGAGAATCTCGTACCTCCCGGATGTGCAGTGTAGATGATCAAGGGGGAGTGTACAGGGTTCGGACGGTAGAAGTGTAGCATGCCGATGGACTTGCAGCTGGAGAACGACATGATGTTAGTGGAAAGTAAGGCATAACTAAAAAACAGAACGTACACTCGTACATAACTTACCTCCCCGTCGATCTAGACCGCAGATGACCGACGCGGAGCGCTTCGACGCCTGTGGTCTCACTGGGCCGTGCTGACCTAGCCGGTGAGCATGGTCCCTCCACTTGGTGCTCGACGCGCAAGACGTCGTCCCTCGAACGACTGCACCTCTTGTTCTTTATTACGATCTTCGACTCCGCGAAGATGTACTTCAAAGTGCTCAACAGCCCGGTACTGTGTGCTCTGGGCTACTGATGGCGTCCTCCGATGTGCTTGCGATGCACTGCAGCCACTCCAACTGAAGTGAGAGACAAAACAAGTTCAGTAACAAAGAGTACAAATATCATCAATGAGTCGACCAGAGGTTGTAAGTGTCTTACGTTGTCGTCACGCCGTGAAGCGTTGTGTCGATCGAATGAGTGGCCGAGGCTCTCCTGGTGCGTCACCTGCCCCGGACACTCTAGTGGAGGATGGGTGACTCTCGGACGCGACCGTAGTACGTATCACTCCATGTACTCGCGGTATGTCCATACATCGTATGGTCGCTGCTCCAGCAAGATCTTGATGTGTGCCGTCTCCATCCAAGCCGTAATCCACTCGTGCTAAACTGCTTGCCAGTCCTCAGCATGTCGCTCTGACCTCAATTGCCTGCATTCCAAAAGGATTGATGTTAGAAGAGAGGACATAGGTATGAAGTGTAAACATTACTTGGATGAAGTTGGACTCACAAGTGGATGACACGCTGCAGAATCCTGCCATTGGGAGGGGGCACAACCTAGTATAAATCTAACTATCGCCTTATGCGTTGCGGCGCGTAAGACTCCGCCATATGTGCAAACACCAGGTGGCATGTCGTCACCTATAGTCCGGCGTCATGTGTACATTACAAGGACAACTCATGTGGCGCTACCATGCCCATGAAAGCTGGACTCCATAGAGCCCAGATGATATCATTGCTATACAATAACTCGAACTCGTTGTGAAACAATGAGTAGCACCTCGTCGGTCTGTCCTTCGCCTAGCGTAGCTGCGCAGCAGTCCACCGGTAGCCCGTAGTGGGCCTGTCTATCGGGTCCTGCGACTCGGGGTACGGGTGCACTGCTCTCTCGAAGGATGGCCGTCCAACAGGGGAGTGCTCCCAACACTACAACTGCAGGAGCACGTAGCAACAGGCAAGGCTGGGTTTAACACTGGTGTCGTGCCTCAGAGTGTCACACAACCCCCTGTATGTGGCACAAAGGACAATTGATCCCCAGCTGTACTGAGGCATCACCCCAGCCTCCGTGTCAGCCAAAGACTCGGTGATGCAGACAAAACTAGGGTACACCCAATCGCCCTTTGTCATGGGAAACATGACCAAACCAAAGAGATAGAGAAAGTAAGCGACGAGGTGCATGCGAACAACCTCATCGGGTGCATGCTCCGGGCACTGACTGAAATGCCTCAGCCAAGTCCGAGGGACACCATGGGCACTGTCCCGCACAGATATGTCGAACCAATTCCCTAGCCTAGCCTTCTAGTCTACCGGCAAACGGCTTGGAATAAGTGGCTCACCCCGGATCGAGAGACCGGTCAGGAATGAGACATCCTGCAGAGTGACCGTCATCTCACCCCACTTAAAGTGGATGGTGTGCGTCTCGAGCCTCCACCTGTTGACAAGTGCCGACAGCAGACTACCGTCCAGGATGAAGTGGCGTCCGACAAAGACCAGCCTCACAAAGGGCAACAAGTCCGTGTCCCGGAGGATGGGGACATAGCCAGCATCCAGCTCCCAGCAATCCCTCTCGGCCCGAAGTGCTAGGGGTGGAGGGCCATCTGCGTCCCCGTTGATCTACGATTTGCACCGGTAATTCTCGTCGTAGAAGGGTTTCCGAAGCTCCGGTAGAGGCATGGCTTGCAAGACATAGAAAATACAGACTATTAGTGAAAAAAATTGATGATGACGATAAATTACTAGAAATTAGAAATTACGCATAAATACAGAGAACAAATTAATGGACACTAAATAACTACAACCATAAATACAGACTAATAGTTGTGACTAAAATAATTAAGACTAATTAATTACCATAAATGAACGTGTGTTACATAATGACATCTACATTAGTCACGACTGAATTGATTACGATGACCTAAATAGCACTAAAATAATTACGCCAAATTTATTACCACAAATTGATAACAAAAAAATATTACGGCTAACTAAGGCCACTAAATTAATGACCACTAATTAATGACAACAAATTAATCACATATTATAAAATATGACTAAATTATTTACGGCATGAAAGATCTGGGAGGGATTGATGTTATTTTAAACATCAAGTTGATCAATGATGATAATGGGATTACCTTGTTGCAATCCCATTATGTGGAAAAGGTCTTAAGCCGTTTTGGTTATATGGAATGCAAGACCTTTCCAACACCCTATGATCCTAGTCTAATACTTCGAAAGAATCGAAGACTAGGAAATGATCAATTGAGGCACTCTCAGATTATTTGTTCACTCATGTACTTAGCTAGTGCTACCTGTCCTGACATCTCTTTTGATGTAAGCAAATTGAGTCGGATTACCGCTAATCCTGGAGATGATCATTGGCGTGCAGTTGAGTGGGTTATACTTTTTGAAAATTATAATGAGTTACATAATTCACTATATTGGGCATCCTGGTGTACTTGGGGGGATATAATGATTTCAATTGTATTTCTGATATTGATGAGATAAAAGCTACGAGTGGATATGTGTTCACTCTAGGCGCTGTTGCTATCTTATGGAGGTCTTGCAAACAGATCATGCTGACGAGATCAACCTTAGAGGTAGAACTCACAGTATTATACACAGCAACTGTTGAGGTAGAATGACGCAAAAGTCTCAACCTGAAGGAACCAATGCGAACAAGATTGACTTGAGGTAATTTGGTTCTTATAAAATTTGATTCATGAATTAGGCCATTTGGTTATGAAATCGTCACAGCCCTTTGTGTGAATTGTGTGTGTTTTGGGCTAATGAATGGTTCGTGCTGAATTTTAGAACGTGTGGCTCGGGTGATTGTTCAGATTGTGAGCAGGGAGCTGAGAAATCTTTGTGTTGCTTCTATCTTGTTCCTGAAAGCTTATGTCTTGTAATGTAATGAACCAATTGAGAACGATCCAAGCTGACCTGTGATGACATTTTGAGAATGTGTTCCAGTGTTGTATGAAGTGTTGGCAAGCTTGTCAATTGAAGCACTAGCAACAGTATCAGGTTGCTAACACCACCTTGCATTTTTATTAGTGGAAGGAGTTGCCTTGCTTTGCAAATTTTTTCAGTCAAATTGTCAAGCCAATGGATGCTTGATCTTCTAATTTTTTATATCAAGAGAGAGCGCTGCTTTATATCAAGAGAGCGCTGCTTTATATCAAAAGAGGGCTGCTTTGTATCCGCTTTATTTGCACAAAACAAGAGAGAGCTGCTTTGTATCTGCTTTATTTGCACAAAACAAGAGAGAGCTGCTGCGGTGCTGCCACATGTTCGAGAATCGTGAGCAGCCACAGTGTCACGCTGTACTTTTTTCCTCCTTATAAGCCTCTCTCCTCTCTCATCTTGCATCTCTTCTTCTCTCTCTCTCTCTCTCTCTCTCGCGCGCGCGCGCGCTTTCTTCCTCCATTGTTGAAGCCTACTACCTCGGTGGTATCAGCAAAGTAGTACAAGTCCGGCCGGCCATGGCGACGCAGGCACCGGAGAACTACCCTCCGTCCACCAAGGTAAATCTCTCTCTCTCTCTCTAACTACCCTCTCTCTCTCTCTCGTTTGTGTTGTATGATATTCTTTCAGCTTTCTTGATCATGTTTCAGTAGCCATGCATCTGCTTTGTATTTCATCCATTCCTTTATATCCAAATGAAAACACACAAGTAAAAAATCAACAACGTTTCTTCAAACCATTTCTTTGTGGAGACTAAAAGGACGAACAAAAAAACTCAAAAGTAGAGAGTCTGTCAAGTTGCAAGAAGCAGGGGGCTTTAGAGGTCGACATGAAATGGACAAAGCCATATCAGAAAACGAATGAAAAAAAGGGGACAGTTCAGATACCTTTTCGCACGAGAGAAAAGTTGTTTTTTGGATGCCTTTTGCATGGATTCTTCCGGCATCTAGCGGGGGCACACCGCACACCAAGCGAGTTCGTAGTGCTATTCCCTAGTAGTTCATCACTTCATCTTCTTCATGTTAAATGGCAGATTACAACTCACTTCTTTTTCCTGCCTTTCTGCCTCCTTTTCCACCGCAGACAATTATGTTCCATCATTTCCACCTAATATTTTGAAAAAAAACATCGTGTTCGCTCTTAGAGGCTAGAAATCACTACGTTAATCAAAAAAAAATGGTGAGTTCGGATTATGACAGTAGGGACTCAAGCGTACACATGCCGTCGGCGCCTAAGGCCTGGACGTGAAGTGGGTGAGCGACAGGTTCTTTGGCGAGGTTCTAGATGACTAGATGTCGAAGTGCGGCTAGACGTCCTTTTGGCGAGCGTAATTACAGTTCGAAAACATGCATGCAGGCCTGATTTGAGGGGAGAGAAGGAAACGTGTAGGACAGAGGGAACTGCAGAGCTTACTAATCGCTCAGTAACAGATGCCCTGGACGACACGACCATCCAATTAGAGAAGTCATTAGGCAGGCATCATTTTCTAATCTTGCACTGCTTCTCTTTTCGTTCTCCTCTTCAACTAGCTGGTCTACTACAAATCCTTACTAGTACTAAACTTGTCGTGTCAATACGCGCGTGCAGGTTTCCAGATGAGGCTATGGGCGCCAACTGATTCCTAATTCTGAATTTTTAATGTTCTTCCTGTGTTTCTCGCACGTGCAGGGTAAGGTCCAGGCCGGCAAGATGCGCTTCATCGGTTTCATACTCTTGTTTGGCGCCGTTGCGGCATTGATCGACTCGCTCAGCACGGCGCAAGACGGCGACACCTACACCGCGCTCATTGGCCTCGTGGGCGTCCTCGGTGGCGTGAACCTCCTCGCTCTGGGCTTCTGGATGCCTGACAACCCGCGCGCGTGCGCCTTATGCGTATGGCAGAATATTGGCATTCTAGGACTTGTGATGGCGTCGTCGGCCGTAACGGCGGTCGTGGCCGGCGCCGCCGACCCGGTGAACTGCTTCGGACTCTTCACGCTCCTGCTAGTCGGCCTTTCTCTGGTAATGCTTGGTGCCCATGGCGCGTAGGATGGGGATGTTTGCGCAGTTGGATGTGACTATGGTGGTGTTTGATTCAGCGTTGGTAACGTAAATGTAATGGAAATGGGATTGCAAAGGGATTTATTTGGTGGGGGTGTGGATCATTACCTATTTTGTTTGGTTCCACAAGGGAATGGTATTGGATACCATTACAGTGTTTGTTCGCAACAATTAATGGAATTGGAATGCATGATGTAGATTCACAAACAGTGCCCAACAAATTAGTGACTGATGAAAACTTGAGAACCGATTACTCCGGTGATCATTCATTAAAAAAATCATTAGAACAGTGCTAAAAAAAAACCAGATCAGACGAGAGAGTACTCCTCTTCTTTGGCCTAACACGGTATACATCGAAATCGTCAGACCAGTATTACAAAAAAAATTGTCGATCAGATCGAGACTCACAACGATGGAAGGAAGATCAAGCTTCCATTGACTTGACAATTTCACTGAAAAAAGTTGCAAAGCAAGGCAACTGCTTCCGCTAATAAAAATTGACCGTTTGGACTTGCTGGTTGAGCGGTTGATCATTCCTCCTGTGCCGGCGACGGAGCTCTCCATTCGTCGGTGCAGAGCAGAGGCCGCGTCCCTGCTTTCATGTTTGAAAAGAACTTCTGGGAGACCAGCTCTTCTTCCTTTAATATCTTGGAGCACCATCTTATAGCTGCATATATTCATTCTCTTACGGATTTCTATCGGTAGATGCAAGAGAGCCCCGTCCTACTAAGCCACCATGTTGGCTACGGGCAACGTCAATGCGATGCCACCATGAAATGCGGAGAACGGGGGCAGCACGGCGCACGAGGCGGCACAGCGACGGCGATGGCTGTGGAGGCTATGCGTAGCCCGATTTTAGCGTAATCCATTTCTGCAGAGGCCGGCTTGAGTGAACCTGAGGTGGCCCGGCTGCGCGCTGCGCCGTCAGATCGTGTCCCAACCGTTGAAATTTGCAGCGGTGCGCTTCCTTTTCAGGCCAGACTTGATGCTGGTATTTTGCTGGGGTTGGGTGTCGAGCTCCGGCCCATCTTCATATCTCCAGACGAACGGTGAGTCGCTGGTGAGACAGAGGTCGGCTATTAATAAAAGGGAGGAGAGAGATAAGTTTATTTATTTGTTCTCTTCTCAGACTTTGTGTGCACAGCTTCAGGGTTTTCCAACCTCTTTTGTTGAAATTTTTGACCTCACTGATCCCTTGGTAAAAAATAGCGTGTTCTTAAGTAAATATTTCACGTCCTGAATCCTGATCAAACATTGCGTGTAGACTTGTACAGTATGCGCGGTTGATTGCACTGCGTACCATTCTTCGTTTTGTAAATCAAATCAGGCGTGCTGTTCTTATGTACTATCTGATCGGGGAGCATATGCAAGGTCAATTACAACCGTCAGATCAAAAAGGCAAGGCACAAGATCGAGAGATCTTATCCGCCCGCCTAGTAAGCACGTCATAATTCATTCACATAAAAAGAAGGCAAATGTAGTCCTTGCAGTTTATCATCATCACAGCTTGCTACCCCTATCCGAGACGAGGCATGCAGATAAAGACGTGAATGTTTGATCAGGATTCAGGATGTGCAAGGCGCAAGAGTTCACCCACGAGCCTAAGATTGTGATATATGAACCAACCGAGTCATGCTACCTAATTAAATTTTGTACTGCCCAGGACCAGGAGTGATGAGTTCTTTCAACTTTTCATTGAAGAGCTAATTCAATTCTGAAAAGTTTTTCGTAAGAGAACGGGAATTCCGCATGCTGCCTAACTTGGGCAGCAAACTCCTTCACTTGCAGGTTGAAGCCAATGCACGCGCTAGACAAAACAAAACAGATGATGAACCTAACAATGTTTCTGTTGAATAACCATCGCTGGTGAGTCCAGTCCGAACAATTACCTCGCAGATAAACTTAAAATCGTAAGAACGATGCAAGAACACAAGAACAGAATAATAGATTGAACACAGAGATATGAGGGGACTTCAAGCTTCTCTTTATTGCTCTTCCAAAATCGTGTTTACAATGAGGGGTCCCCTCTCCTTTATATAGGCTATGGATGGATGGGGTGTCCACATAGGCCAGGACTCTCTGGTCTTGGGCCTGATTTCTTAACACCTCCCCTTGGACATTCATCCGATATGTTTATATCTCGTCAAAACTCTACAAAAACTAGTGAAAAAATTTTGGAGAAAGAGCACATGTCATGCGTTCCGCTGTGTTGCACGTAATTGCATCATCAAAACCTTAATCGAGAAACTTCGTGAAAACTCGTCAAGAGAAAAAGAGTACAATCCACCAAATTTCATTTAATCCCCACACTACTACGAGAAAGGTGTTCACAGACGGTTCAAAATGTCATTTACGGTTTACGGAGCCGTCTAAGTTTATGGGTCGATGATGACATGAAAATCGCTCATGATGCATGATATCACAAGCGGTTATTAACTCGTAACTGCTCAGGATATATCGACTATCATGCATGCTTTGTATCTAGAACCGTCTATGATAACTATATATCATGATGGTTCTAACACCGAACCGTCTGTAAATATATATATATATATATATATATATATATATATATATATATATATATATATATATATATATATATATATATATATATATATCGTTTGTAGTCCCTACCACTTTCGGGGTAGTGAGGGAGGATGACACGGTGCCACGGGCAATCTCATCGAGCCCTACAAATTCAAGAAGTAAAGCTGCAAGAGAAAGCCCATGGACATACAATTACCCTATATCTCGTCAAAACTCTACAAAAACCTAGTGAAAAAATTTTGGAGAAAGAGCACATGTCATGCGTTCCGTTGTGTTGCACGAATTGCATCATCAAAAACCTTAATCGAGAAACTTCAGGAAAACTCGTCAAGAGAAAAAGAGTACAATCCACCAAATTTCATTTAATCCCCACACTACTACAGAAAAGGTGTTCACAGACGGTTCAAAAATGTCATTACAGACAGTTTCTGGAGCCGTCTAAGTTTATGGGTCAGTGATGACATGAAAATCGTCTGTGATGCATGATATCACAAACGGTTATTAACTCGTAACCGCTCAGGATATCGACTATCATCATGCATGGTTTGTATCTAGAACCGTTCTATGATAACTATATATCATGTATGGTTCTAACACCGAACTGTATATATATATATATATATATATATATATATATATATATATATATATATATATCGTTTGTAGTCTGACCACTTTCGGGGTAGTGAGGAGGATGACACATTGCCACGGCAATCTCATCGAGCCTACAAATTCAAGTAAAGCAAGAAAGCCCATGGACATACAATTACCTAAATGTCGTCGATAGGTAATTGGACTTGACATCAAGGAATGGTTGGTCGCTAATACATGAAGCCACTTCGATCGGATAGAAGTGGCTTCATGTATCGGCACCAACCATTCCTTGATGTCAAGTCTAATTACCTATCGACAACATCCGTAATTGTATGTCCACCTGCTTTCCCTGCAAACTGCATTCTTGAACTTGCACTCGATGAGATTGCTCGTGGTAGCTGCCTCATCCTCCTCACGCACCCACCTAAAGGGCTAGGGACTACAAACTATATAATATATATATATATATATATATATATATATATATATATATATATATATATATATATACATATATATATATATATATGTATATATATATATATATATGTGTATATATATGTGTATATATATATATGTGTGTGTGTGTGTGTGTGTCTATATATATATATATATATAACGGTTTTAAAGAAGAGATGAGGAATAGAATGGTAGGATGTATACGTGCCTAGGACATAAATCAAAAGTTAATTGCGCCAAGCCCCATCCAAACCACATCGATCCCATGTAAGCTAACCAAGCACAAAGAACCGGCATCAATTACCCTCAGTACCCATAAGAGAGCATTAACCAAACCCACCATTTTGCCCCATTCATTTTTGTCAATCTGAACCCACAGCATGAACGAAACAAGATGCACAGAATGCACATACACCAATAGCCCTCAGTTTACATCACAGAGCAAGGGGACTATTAATATGAACTAATTATCAATTCAATTTCAGCATAAGACTATTAACATCATTACATCACAGAGCAAGGGGACTTGTCGGTGTTTTAGAACCGAACTTACGTAAAGATTGTTTGATTCGGGGGGTCTCCTAGAATGGAATCACGCAGAGAGATTGACATGGGGATTTTTATACAGGTTCAGGCCTTCTCCGGAGAGAATAACAACCCTACTCCTGTGTGTGTATGGTATTGAGTGTATTCTGAACAATCAGGGGAAAAACTAAGACTATTACAGATAGTGCTTGTATTCCTGATGGCCCGATTGATCCCCCCTCCTTTCTCTGATTGTCGCCTTTTTATAGTACGTGAAGGAGCGGCAGTTCCTCTAGGTGGAGCGGCGCCTCATCACATCCTGTAACGGGCGTACGTTGGTAGTAATCACCGGCGTATTAACTCCTCCACGTCACCCAACAGCTATATACTAGATATAATGGAGTATTACGTGCCATTACTTCGCAGAGTAACAGCGTATGATGACTGTTTGAATCCCTTAATCAATAAGGCCCACTTGTCTGTAGGTTTAATTGATCATAAGGTGGTCGTAGCTGACCGAGTCATAGAAGAACCTACGACTATAAGGTAGTCGTAGCAAGACTTACGACTATGGAATAGTCGTAGCATAACTTACGACTATGGGGGTGGTCATAGAAGAACTTACGACCACCCAGTAGGCTCTTCCCTCATAACATTAAGGGGTATACTTAGAGTCCATATGACTTCATATTTACCTATAATAAGAATTATAGATAAAAGATAAAATGAGGATTATTATATCCTCGTCATCTAGCCCCCCAGCTTCAAGTGAAAGCAACTTACTTGGTAAAGGAGTTATAGATAGTCTTACGACCACGAGAGGGTCGTAGAAAGATAGTCGAAGGAAAAACTCTTCGATATTATTGTATGCTACTTTGACCAGAAATATGCTTGGTCAAAAAGATTACTTACGACTATCAAATAGTCGTAAAACACTCCTACGATCACGGGGTGATCGTAGTATAGTGATCGGAAGAAATAACTTTCCGATTATCATTTCCTTTAGTTGAAAAAAGGATCTAACCAAGGAAGTAATTTCGCTTGAGGTGTAAAAGCAAACCTGATTTTCTCGAACAAACACGCTGGAGAACCTCAAACGACGCCCATTAACCTGTCACGCCTTCGGCCCAAGGTACGTGGTTATAAATACCTACCGGGGGTAAAACCTAAGTTCTTACTTTTCCCCAAATCATCCTACTGTTCATCAAGTTCTTGTCTTCTCCGCCACCAACTCAAAAAAAAATCTCCTCTTTCTGAGAGAAATGGCCGGGAAAGTCTCCGAGTGGGCCGAGTCGGAGATGGATACTGCGAAGATGCAAGCCCTTGTCAACGCTGGAAAGATTCAAGAGAAAGTTCTTGTGGAGTGGTTCCCGGCGTACAAGCATCATTGGGCGTCGGGGGAGGATGAACAAATCCCCGTCTTCCAGGCGTATTGTGAGTGTGGTCTTCGATTACCTGCTCACCCCTTTCCCACACTCATACTCGAGCATTTTGGAGTGGAATTGGTGAACCTTGGTCCTAATTCCATTACAATGCTGAGCGTATTTGTATATCTGTGTGAGGCGTACCTGGGAATTCCAGCGGATCTTGAGCTTTTTCAGTATTTCTACGGAATGGCTCGCTGTCTGATAGCCGGAAGTTGTGGTCCAAGCTTCATGACGGAAGTCGAAGGAGTATATTCAGATGTTCACTCGGTCCTCATGGCGTTGTGGAGGAAGAGGTGGTTTTACCGAAAGTCACCTCAAGCAGACCTTTACCTTGAAGGGAAGGTCCGAAAAAGAAAGGATTCGACTCCCGGGATATCGGTCATTGCCCCTATATTCAAGCCATCAAGGATTTGAAAGCGAGGGGTTGATTGGATGGCATGTGGTGAAGGATTTCATCACACGTCGAATTAGTCCTTTGAAGAAACGAGTGCCTCCTATGTGGAGGTACACGGCCAAAAGACCCACCGGGGACTACGAGGAAGGTAAGTAGTTTTTCGACTTAACTCTCGGTTTGGTCTTCTTCAAAATCGTCTAATGAATATCTTTATCTATTTTATCTACGATCTTTCCTGATGAGATTGACGTTCGAGTCAAACTTGTTTGTGAGAAGCCCCCGCCACCTAGTGTGGCGGTTCCTCAAATTCTTGCGGTTTTATCCGCAGAGGAAAAGGTTGAGCGCCTAAAGGTAATCAAAAGTTGATTTCATCCTTAGGACTTTATAATCGTAGAAAGAACTTACGACTAGGTGGTGATCGTAGAAAATCTTATGATCAGGGACATGTCGTAGAAGAGCTTACGACTAGGTACTGGTCGTAGAAAAACTTACGACTGGTAATTGATTCTTCTTTTTCTATTTTTATTTACAGAAAGTAGGTATGGAAAACCGCCAGGACTACGAGGAGGTCGAACTGATGACCATTGGCGCAGGGGCGGCAGTGAAAAAAGGCTCATCTCCTCCGACGAAAAAGCGTCGACTTACAAGAGTCGCCGACAAGGGAGGATCAGGGGGGGGAACTAGACTTTTCTGATAGTTCGAGGGAGTAAACCGGACTTTTTCCTGATAATTATCACAGACGGTTCCATAATATAACCGTCCGTGATATGTCCCATATCACAGACAGTTCTATTATGGAACCATCTGTGAAATGTTTTTTCTCAAGTATAATATATTGTATATACACTTACATGGCATGAAGCAATTACATGTTTATATGCCAATTTTGTCATTTAAATACTGCTGAAAATTTGCTTTAACTATACATACATACATACATATATATATATATACATATATATATATATATATATATATATATATATATATATATATGATCATATATATATATATATATATATATATATATACATATATATATATATATATATATATATATGGCATCTGATCATGGCGATGATCCTTTTATAAAACATGGAATAAATTCGGAGCGTGAGACGAAGAGACACATCGGGGAGCCGAGGCAGCATTGATGCGACGAAGAGACGTATCGGCGATGAAGAAACTCATCGGGTTTCAACTGGGAGTTGTAGCGATTATCATAGACGGTTATAACAAAAAACCGTCTTTGATATGTAGTAATATCACAGACGGTTATTGTTAAAACCATCTGTGATATTTCACAGACGGTTCTTTGTTGAAAATCGTTTGTGATATGTAGAATTATCACGAGCGGTTATTATTAGCATAACCGTCGTGATACTTCACAAACGGTTTTAGTTATGAACCGCTCGTGATATTACCTCTTCACGAGCGGTTTTAGCGCCCGATGTCTGAGCGGTCTCTAAACCAAAACCGTCTGTGATTGCATGTAATACTGACGGTTTTGGTCAACCATCTGTGATGAGGCGTCCAGTATTAGCCTTTTTGTAGTAGTGCTAGGATTTATTCTTTGGGTATTCGATCTTCATGATCAAGCTTTAACAAAGAGTTCGTGAAGGTTCTCCCCCTAAATTATGCACTTTTCTAAGTCTCATCATTCCAATTCCACATATGCATCTTTCAAAGCTAGACGCTAGGAGTGACTTACTGAATAAATCTGCTAGATTTTCACATGACTTAGTATGCAGTACTTTAATTTCGTCCATCTTTTGCAATTCACGAGCATAGAAGAACTTGGGGTTGATATGCTTAGTGAGAGGACTTTTCACATAACCCATCTGCACTTGTGCAACACAAGCTGCATTATCTTCATAGATAATAGTGGGGGTTTGCACGGTATTCAATCCACACGATTGTTGGATGTGGTGAATCATCCGCTGAAGCCAAGAACATTCTCGTGCGGCCTCGTACAGTGCTATAATTTCTGAGTGGTTCGTCGAAGTCGATACAAGACTTTGCTTAGACGATTTCCATGAAATTGCGATTCACATCTACAGAATACATAGCTTTTTGTGACTTAGTCAGTATCTGGGTCGACAGCAGTACCAAAGATCTGCATAGCGATCCTGATTAGGTCTTGGTTCTTTCTATAGAACAGTCCAAGATCTTTACTTCCTTGGAGGTGTCGGAAGACATCCTTTATTCCCTGTCAATGCCTTTTGGTAGGTTCTGCACTATACCTTGCTAGAAGGTTCACTGCAAATGCAATGTCTGGTCTAGTACAGTTTGCTAAATACATGAGTGCTCCAACTGCGCTCAAGTATGGGAATTCCGGTCCCAGGACTTCCTCCCCCTCTTCTTTAGGTCTGAACGGGTCCTTGTCTTGCTGCAAGGATCTCCCGACCATCGGCACTTTCAAAGGATATGCCCTTTCAAATCCGAACATTTCTAACACTTTCTGAGTATAGGTTGATTGATGTACTAAAATCCCTTCAGGGGTATGCTCAAGCTGCAAGCCTAGGCAATATTTGGTTTTACCCAAATCTTTCATATCAAACTCCGACTCCAGGTAAGAGCTTGCTTTCTTAATATCTTCCAGGGTCCCGATGATATTCAGATCATCTACATATATCGAGATTATACAAAATCCATCCTGGGATCTTCGTTTAAATACACAGGGACAATCCTCATTGTTCGTGTAGCCTTTCTTGCAGAGAAAGTCGCTTAAGCGATTATACCACATTCACTCGATTGCTTGATCCATACAAAGTGACTTTTTGAGTTGCACACTGTACAGATTTCTATTTGCTTTTTCTTGGTTTGGGATAGGGATACCTTCGGGTACCTTCATGTAAATGTCCGAATCCAAGTTTCCATAAAGGTATGTAGTTACCACATCCATCAATTTCATTTCCAAATTCAGGTTTACTGCCATTGAGATTAAATATCTAAAGGTAGTTCCGCCTATAACCGGGGAATAGGTTTCTTCATAATTAACTCCTAGTCGTTGAGTGAAACCTTGTGCAACAAGTCTTGCTTTATGTCTTACAACTTCATTGTTTTCATTTCTCTTTCGAACAAATACCCACTTATACCCTACGGGGTGCACATGGGGAGGCGTGCGGCTTACAGGCCTAAACACCTCTCTTTTATTCAGAGATAATAATTCTGCTTCTATTGCCTCCTTCTAATCTTTCCAATCTGATCTTTTCTTACATTCAGCGAGCGATGCAGGCTCTGGATCAAGATCGATGGTTGTGGCAATTTTCTTTGCAAAATAAATATCGACATTGGTTGTTGTTCTATTCATAGATTCTCCCGTGGTCATATAATTTATAGCTATTTCTTCATAGGGCTATTCTATTAATGCTCCTACTCGTTCACCGCTACTTCCAATTGTGGGGGCAAGTCCCTTTAGTTTTTCAGCTCTGATGTGCGCGTACACATCCATGCTGACGTCTCCCTCCGTGGGAACATTCAAATCTGGTATGCCTTTTATTGAAAGTTTCATACTGGTGCCAGGTCTCAACTGGCTCCCCTTCTTATTCTGGAGAACTTCAGTGATCGGCTGTGTCAAGTCCTTCTTATCCTTTTTCACCAAGCGTCCCCGGTTACTTGGGATTCGAGGGGCCGGAGTTCTCGTCCTTTTATTCTGAGGCCTCTGGACGGGATTAGGGATATCTTCAATTTTCTTTGGTATTTCTACCCTCTCCGGTGCATTGCATGCAGGCACATGCGACTTGGTCACGCTCTTCAAATCACTAAAGTGGGCGGGCAGTTGATTTGCTAAAGCTTGCAAATCAATTATCTTTTGGACTTCTCTATTTGCTTCACTAGTGTGCAGGTCATGTGCACGGATTCCCGTGGCTTGCCATGTTATTTCCCGACATTTGTTCATCCAAAGGTTGATTTCCTCCGCCTAATGACGGGAAACTATCCTCATCAAATATGCTATCAGCGAAGCGGGCTGTATGCAAATCTCCAGTCATGGGGTCCAGATACCTGATTATGGATGTTGTATCGTAACCAACGTATATCCCAGACTTTCGGAGAGGTCCCATTGCAGCTTGCTGCGGTGGTGGTATAGGTACATAAACCTTGCAACCAAACCTTTGGAGATGAGAGATTTTCGGTGCTGACCCTTGCGCTAGTTGCATAGGTGAATGTATGTTATATGCCGACGGTTTAAAATTGATGAGAGTTGTTGTGTGCAGGACTGCGTGTCCCCAACATGTAGTTGGTAAATTACAATTCTGCAAAAGCGGTCAGGCAATAAATTTAATTCTTTTAATTAACGCCTCTGCTAGTCCATTCTGAGTGTGGACAATGCGGTACTGAATGCTCAACGATAATTCCCATTGCCATGCAATAATCATCAAATATCTTTGAAGTAAATTCTCCGGCATTGTCCATTCTGATGGACTTCACATGATGATCAGGGAAATTATTCTTAATTTTAATTATATGCGAGATCAGCTTTGCAAAAGCGTGGTTTCTCGTAGACAATAAGCATACATGCGACCATTTCGAGGAAGCATCGATTAGCACCATGAAGTACCTAAATGGCCATGACAAGGGCTGTATAGGACTGCAAATGTCTCCCTGGATACGGTCCAGGAAAGCAGAGATTTCATCCTTCACTTTCAGAGTAGAAGGTCTAGTAATTAATTTCCCAGTAGCACATGCAGAACACACAAAATATTCTTTATTTGGGAAATTATTTACATTAACGTTATGTCCCTGAGAATTGGTAATTATATTTCTCATCATTCTAAGACCGGGGTGGCCTAATCTATCATGCCAGAGACAGAAAAGTTCAGAGCTTCTAAAAGTGGTTTTCAGGACAGTATAGGCTGCAGGTGCCTTAATATTAGTGTAGTATAGCCTAGATTCATATGAAGGAAGTCGTTCTAATACCCTTTTTTCCATGTTCTTCACGCTTTGTAATGAGCAGGTATTCCTTATCATACTTTTCTTCAGTCTCTACATGGAGACCGTTAGCGCGAATATCCTTAAAGGTTAAGAGAGTTCTAGTCGATTTTGAGTACAACAAGGCTTCTTCAATGACCAATGTTGTGCCCATCGAGTATAATTGTGGCTCTTCTGAGCCTATTATACAAGTATTGCTTCTGCGATTTTAAGAAGACTACCTAAACATTCTTCGTCGATTGGAAAAATTTCGTCTCTCTCAGTATGGTATTCGTTGTGCCGCTATTCGCTAAGGACACTTCCTCCATAGGGTGCCACACACATTTTGATATATAAAGTATTTATTAATATGGGGTAGAAAGCAATCCACACATAAATAAAATACTCCAAAACAGAACATAACTTGCTATTATTAATGTAGGAAAAGTCTTACAAGACTCATTATAAGAATGTAATTCTTTGCTCTCCTAGTGCTTACAACTTTTATTCAATAATTCAAAGTTCTATTACAACCATAAACTACAAATGACTATAAAAATCTAAGTGCAATGCGTGCGCTAGATCGAATAAGTGAAGTATGAATTAACTTCTGACTGAATCTGTTCTATGTCCATCTTCTCTTCTTTGGCAACTACAGCTGCTGCCGCTGCGATGTCCAAGGAGGGTGTGATGGGGGCTGCTTCTAGGCTATCCACATCCATGGATGCAACCAATGAGTGTGGATCCTCTATGTCTGCAATGGCGAGGTGTGCCTCATGCTGTGCTTTGCCCTTCTTCTTAGCCTTGAAAGCATCAATCACGTGCTGCGGCTCACGGCAAACACGTGACCAATGTCCCCAAGTGCCACATTTGTAGCAACTTTGGTCATGCTGACCGTAAGGCTTCTCATTACGCTTCTTATCTCCGCCCTTCTTGGCTTGAGCATTCTGCTTAGTTTTGCGACCATTACCCTTCTTGCATCTTTCCTTTGAGTGAGGCTTCTTCACCTTGTAGCTGCTAGCGTTGACTTCATGGCCAACTTTGCTACTAGGCGGCTGTGAGATGTAGTTCTTCCTTAGAACCTCATCTTGAGCTTCCGCAACTTGCATAATGTTAATCAGTTCGGCATACTCCTTGTAGCCATCTTGACGGTAGTTGTGTGCAGATTGCATCGCATTCGGGTGAAAGGTAGAGAGGGTTTTCTCAATCTTCTCCTCGTTTGTGATTGCCTTACCACAAAGCTGAAGATTGGTACAAATTCTGTGCAAAGCAGAGTTGTACTCCCCCACTGTCTTATAGTATGCAAAACGTAGTCGGTTTCATTCTTGCTCTGCACGAGAAAGGATGGTGTACTTCAGCTTCTCGAACCGTTTCTTCAGGGCAGTCCATAAAGCTAGTGCGTTTTTCTCCACCATATACTCATTCTTGAGCGTTAGACAGAGATGGTGTCTAAGGAAATGAAGTGCTTGATCATTCTCCTCAGCAGTTGAAATGACATCCTTCGAGGTGCCAAGTCCGATAACAGCACGGAGCTTCTTGGCTCCAAGTACGATTTCGACATCTGATGCCCAAGTCAAGTAGTTCTGGCCATACTAGGCCAGTTCTTCGAACTCCCGGTTCGTAATGCCAGTCATATGCATATTCATGTAAAAAGTGCATAAGATTACTGCTGGTAACTTGCATATAATGGTTGCAAAGATTCTCATAATATTCCTATATTATTCTATGCATTTTCATGATTTACTGCTATTTTAATGATTAAAAGCAATATAAACAATCACAGATAATCAAAAACAGTAAATACAATAAATAAATTGCATAGAAACAACAATAACAAAGTTAAACATGCTTCAAGTGCAAAAATTGACACAAAATTTGAATTCCTGATGCCCTTTTCTATTGGAAAATAACTTTTCGGTGAATTCTGCAATTTTCAGGGGTTAAAACGCAAAATTTTAGTTTAGCGAAAATTTTCGCATAAATTTCAAATTTTCGGAGGGCCTTTTTGCAAAACCAGATTTTCCATCGCCTTTCTTTCTTTCTTTTCACTCAGCCGGCCTTTCAGGCCCATATGTGGCCGGCCCAACCAGCCCAAAAAGGGGGGGCGGCCCACCTTGCCGCTTCAAAGGTTCCAAGGGGTAGGGTTTCCCTACCCTATTCAAACGGCAATGTGGCGCCTGTTCGGCGCAAGGTGGCGTCAATGTTCGGCGGTGCCGGCTGGCACGAGGTCGACGACGGATCTGGTGGCTTTGGCGGAGTCACCTGGCGGCAGCATGGGTCCGAGGCGGTGGCGGCGGCGGCGACCGAGGGCAAGAATCGCTTTAAGCGGCGGCGGCGGCGACCCGAGATGCGCGGCCGCTTAAGCGGCTGCGGCGGCGCCGGCGGGTTTATGAGGCGGCGCTGGCGCGTGTATGCGACATGGAGGCGCCAGCTGCGGCTCGGCGGCGTCGTCTGGCAGTGCAAAAGCATTGCGGGCGAACTTCAAGCCGCGTCTTGGCGACGGCGGTGCGCTAAGCGGCTTCTGGCGTGGGCGGTGGCCTTCAAAGCGTCTGGCGATGAGGCCATGCGGCGGCTTCAGGCGGCTGGGTGCTTCTTGCGGTGAGAGTAGTGCCGGTGGTAGTGTGGCTCCAGGCCAACTCTGTTGGCCGACGGCTTCCGGCCGCGATTTGTTTTCATGTAATTACGGTTCGTACATGCATATTATTCATGCGATGCAATTCGATGTAGTGCAATCAACATCGGTTCTTTCGTACAACCATCGATCGGTTTGGCTGGCGACTTCAAGTCGGCTCGGGGTAGGTTAGAACTGATTTGTAACTTTCAATCTACGGTACAATCGACATAAAATCTTTCATGCAATCCACCGAAGATCTTTTGGCTCAAAGACAAGGTAAAATAGTCTATGATCTTTTTATTTTACCGGTCTTAGGTGAATTAGTTGGAAGACCGGGTTATAGGCTAGACAACCGTACTATAAAGAGGGTTCAAGAATTGAGTACCTTGAAAGTGAATGATGCCACAATTGCTCAAATCTTATTTGATTTAATCTTGGATTTGTTTTTGGTTTGGCCTCAATTTAAATTTGCTGATTTTCTTTGGAGGCCGGACTGACTGACGTTAAATAGCCGGACTGACCGGATTCTTTGGACCAAAACGGGATCAAGATTTTCGATGGTGTTGTTTTCTGATTTCTTTGAATTCCTTGGTCCGGACTAACCGACGGCCATTGGCCGGACTGACCGCACCCCCGGGTCTTAGACGCGGTCAACATTTTCCAGAGAAGGTTTTCAGTTGAAGTTTGTGTCGGATCGACCGCAGAGTATAAGTCGATCGACCGCACCTCTGGTCCTTCAATGCGGTCAACATTTTCCGGTGAGTCTCTAAAACGATTTGCATTTTTTCAGACACGGACTAACGCAAGACGTTCACTGCGGTCTAACCGACCCTCAGAACGGCTATTTTTCGGTGCATTTAATGCGTATACGATCGACCGTTTCTGGTGAGGTCGGACCGATCAAGACGGTGCTGCTGGTCGACCGCTTCTGAAATTTTGGGAATTTCGTGTCCAGCGGCTAGTCACGATGGGTGGAGGCTATAAATACCTCACCCATCGCAACTAGAAATGTTGTTGAGCCTCATTTAACATCTCTTGAGACCTTTGCATTGTTTCCTACTCTTTGAGAGCATTCATTTCCATTTGCAAAGGTAGTTGAGTTTTTTCAAGAGCATTTATTGAGTTTGATCATTGTGGCATTAGAGCGCTTTCAAGTGAAGAATTCTTGCTCTATTACTCTTGGAGATTGCCGTCTCCTAGACGGTTTGGAGTTTGGTTCGGTGATCTTCTCAAAGGAGATTGTGAGAAGGCCCGGGCTTTTGTGAAGGTTGGAGCTCGCCTATCCGTAGAGGAGAAGAGCTACCACTAGTGATCGAGGGAAGGCTTAATTCGTGGAGCCGGCTTGAGTTGATCAAGCTTCGTCAACGTGGATTAGTGAAGACCGACAAATCTTCGATACCACGGGAAAAACTTACTTGTGTCATTGTGGTTATTTCTAGTTTTTACATTTCCGCATTTATATTTCTAGCTTGTCTATTGTGGTAAATTGCTTAACTGGAATTATATTGTGTTTAGACTTAGTTAATAATTGGATAAAATTGTTAAACTATCAAAAAGATTAAAAACATCCTATTCACCCTCCTCTAGTCGGTTATCCTTAATCCTATAAGTAGGCCTAGAAGTAGGCCGGAGTCGATCGTGCTGATAACAAGTTGAGTAACCGTCGCTGGCGAGTCCAGTCCGAACGATTACCTCGCAGACAAACTCAGAATCGTAAGAACGATACAAGAACACATGAACAGAATAATAGATTGAACACAGAGATATGAGTGGACTTCAAACTTCTCTTTATTGCTCTTCTAAAATCGTGTTTACAATGAAAGATCCTCTCTCTTTTATATAGACTATGGATAAACAAGATATCCATATGAACCAGAACTCTTTTACTCTTAACCCGATTTCTTAACACTTTCCACGCCAGGCTCGCAGCCGCTGAACCCGTAGTAAAATTAGCCACCGCAATTCCTGTCAGAATAAAGCGCGAGGAAGCCTTTTGCGCCGAATCAGTGTTGGTTCGTCACCCTCTAGCCGTCACGCGTTGCCAGTAGCTCACGGAACACGGAGGCATAGTCATCGGTGATGTCATTGGTGAAGTCACAGAGCAGACGTCACCGGCTGACGACAGCATCTTCAGCATCTCCCTGTCTTACTAAAAAAAACTAATCGTGCAGTATCAGCTTCTCGAGCAACCTCCGTCACAAGTTTTTTACTAAAGTAATGTTGCCCCGGCCGCTTCGCCTAAAAAACCCTCGACCTATCTTTGATGCGCTAGTACTACTCCCGCACAGTGGAGCGGTGCGCCATGCGGCCGTACTGGCCAAATCGACGACCCATCTTTGATGCACTAGTATTCTACTCCCGCACGGTGGAGATAAGTCGGTGCGCCACACGGACACCGGGTCCGTACGTGCTTTTGTTTTGCGGCTGTGGCGTGGGATGCACGGCGCGATATTTTTTTTTGGCTGGAAGCCGTATGATTGGCCGTGCTCGGCCGAAAAGAAAGCCGCGGATGCATAAGGGCCTGCCAGCATTTGCGTGAATTTTTTTAAAATAATATTATTTTAAAAAACAATTAAAAAAATAAATAATCGACCTAAAAATTACAAAACTAGATGCCTTAACCGATTTACGAAAGTGAGCGGTATTCTATCGCCGTTCAATGGCGATAGAGCTCGTCACCATTGATCTGGTGATTTAAAATAATAATAATATTATTTTATTAATCCGATGGAAATAATTGTGGGGAATAAATAGCAATTTTGTAGGTAATACATTTAATAAATCTTGTTTGCAGATTGCTATTTTTTTTTGGAAATAAAAGGGTGGTGACAAGGTTAGTTGGTCCGTTTGTAATTTTCGTAGATTCTCAAGGGTACGAAATATGTTAGACCCGCAATAATATTTTGTGATCGTCGTATATTGTTGTCGTGCGGTAAATTTCTAAAGAATTTTGTGAGGACGATTGATGTAGCAATGATTCATAAGTAGGAAGGTAAGTGATATTACGATGCACTAGGAAATTCATACACGATGGAGAACTTTGGAGAAATGGCACAACGATAACAATACGTCCTGCTTTGTAGAGATAGGTAACAATGATATATTGACACTGCAAATGAAGTTTTGCAATTATGATACAATTAGTTCCACACTACGTATAACAAGCAAAGTACTAACTGAAGTACAAGTTATAACATGCTAGCATTTCTAATCTTAGTACCACTACACAAACAATATTTGCAATCACATATTACAATTGTCCGTGCTTTCCCGTGGTCGCGACCTCAACGTCCCCCATGTGGACTGCCTCAAGTCAGGCGGCTGGATGAGGTCCTCACGGCGACGTCAGTAGTGCCGATGTCTCCTTCGTCCTAAGGATTTCTCGTGGGGAAATTCTTGAAGATGTCCACAGACTCCCTGCAAATGGAGCACTTCTTCGTACAACGTCTGGCTTCTACTTCGTCCATGCCGTTCCTGATGCATCGCACCTGTCGTTGGTCAACCTTTCCCTTCAGCCTATCAATGTCTGCGGCCCAGATTAGCTGCTCCTAGGTCGGATGACCAGTGAAATGGCCAACCATGGCGTAACCATACATCTCTGCACTCCTGGTTTGCATTACCTCCTCCTTGTTGAAATAATTAGAGAGGCACTGCCTAGGATGCTACGCCACCGTCGAACATGCGGCCATGACATGGGAGCATGGCCTATACAGAATAAGGGGCTTGTTGCAAGTGCATACGCAACTAGCGCGGCGTAGCGTGCACTCAAGGGTGATCTTCTTGCGGTTCGTCCTGCGGCGTCCTTTATCCCTACACATTATCTCGAAGCGATGCTCCCTTGTGCCCATCTTGAATGCCCGGTGCATCTCACCCTTCTTGCGCTTCTCCTCCACGTACTTGGTGATCATGGCGGAGTAGAGTACTCTATCATTTACCATGGCGAGCGACGCGTTGTTGCTTTTGTCAACAAAGTAGTTTGTGGTACCGCTGAGAATTGCCTCCGTAATACCAACCAAAGGAAGGTACCTTGCGCCGCGCATGACCCAGTTGTACACCTCGGCTAGATTGGTTGTCATGACACCATATCGAGCATCACCCTTGTCATATAGCAGTGACCACTTCTCCTTAGGCCCGTGCTCAATCCATTCCAAGAAGTATTGCACATGTGCCCCGCCCTCTTCGCTACACTAGGACCATTTGTGGGTAGCTCGCAATGGTTTGGGGGCCTGGTCAGTGCTTGGGGCGGCCCTTCTCGCTGCCTCCCTTCTGTGCGTCTAGGTTCGCTCATCCAGAATCTTCTAGAGTGCTTCAAACTTTTGCTATCGGGTTCAGTTGCCTGTACCGCTGAACAGCTTTCATCATGTCCTTGTTGTAAACCGCTATAGAAGTTTGCACCTAAGTGCCTCATGCACCACCGCTCGCAGATCCGCCCATGGAAGTATTTCATTCTCTCCTTGTTGTAGCAGAGTTATTACGCCAAGCAGTTCCCGCATGCCGATCATGTACGACGACACGCTGGGGACGGCCATGTACAATGTAAATCAGACGTTCTTGAGAACCACAACCGGTTGTTCGTGTTCTCGCTTTCAATGAAAGCGAATGCCACGGAAGAATTTGATTGTTCCGTTAAATCGTTATTGCGCCAAGATGTCGCCCTTGTACTTTCCAGTCAGGAATGTACCATCTACGCACAAGATTGGACGGTAGTGCTGGAATGCATTGATGCATGGACCAAAAGCGAAGAATGCTCGCTGCAGGACCATCTTATTGGCCCACTTCGGACGTGTGGCGTCTTGAATGTCAACATGAGTACCGGGATTCCTGTCTTGTATGACTCGGAGTAACTTGGAGAGGTTGTGGTAGGAATCCTCGAACGGTACCGAACGTTTATTCAAACGCCTTCTATTTTGCCCTCCAAGCCTTGGTATAGTTGATTGTGTATTGGAACCTTGCATCAATCGTCTGAATGATGGATCGTGGTTCAAAATCTAGATTATTGTAAGACCAAGAGGTTTTTTGTCATAATATTTGATGATAAACACATTGACAATAAGTTAGACTTAGTCTCAGTACTTAATGTTGAATACCTTGTCCCTAAAACTTCTTTGTGGTGACTTGGTTGAGCTCGTTATGTTCTGCTGAAAATCGTTCTTGTCAGATTATCGGTAGTACCGCTTTGTACATGCGAACTACCGGCGCGATATGACCGCCGGTGTGCGGTAGTACCGCAGTCTTGTTAGATCCTCGATCCGAGCGCCCACGTGGCAAAAGGGCTCTGCTCAAGTTTTTGATTTTTTTCGTGTTTCATGTAATATCTGGCGTTGTTTTCACGGAACTACCGCTGCGAGAGTACCGCGAGTAGTTTGATGAGCACCGCAAGTCATTTTCTAGTGCGTTTTGTTCGGTTCGTTAGATCTTGATCTAACTACCGATTTTGAGATGAACGTTCGACCGTCTCGAACTCCTCAAGGAATGTGAGCCTTTGATCTGAAATCTAACGGTCATTATTGATGTAACGCTCGGACTTGCTACAAGATTTTAAGATCGACGACTGTGAAGCACGGTCCGATCCGCCCATGAATCTGGAGCATCCACGTGTCAAAGGACGTTGTTCTGTGGTCTTTGCGGATGTTTGTGGAGCGGTAGTACCGTGGGTTTGCCAGAGGTAGTACCGCACTTGGTTTTTCAGAAAGAGAATTTCGACAGTAATCGTTAAGTCAAATTCGGTTGTTCGGAGCCGAGGAATGTAATGACCGCAGGACGGTAATACCGCAGTTGGTTGGCGGTAGTACCAAGAAGAGTGCAATACCGCAAGGGCGCAGATGGATTTTCCGAAGTTTATGTTTTTGGAAGTTTTGGAAGATCTTGAGATTTCCCGATAAGCGGTAGTTCTGCAGTGTTTTGAGTGGTACGACCACGTGTGCGGTAGTACCGGATGCATAATGGCGGTAGTACCGATTGTACTCTGGAAAGTTGTCGCTTTGGAGTATTGACTGTGGATTTGTTGATTTTTATAAGCTTTATTTTGTTGCATGATGCATGATAGTGTTTATGGGTGTGAGTGAGCTAATGGATGGTCAAGTTGGAGAACTTGTGCCAAGAATTAGTTTCCTTGATCTGTGCATGTGCAGGTTAGGTGTTGAGGACGAATCACGGTCGATGACGGGATTGACTCGGACTAGGATGGGGAATCTGAGGTCTTAGAAGTCGTGGATGTCGAGAAGTGGTTTGGATCACACCGAGCACGTGGAGATCAAGGGTGCATGCCGAAGCTACGGATGGAGTCCTAGAGGCTTATGGCATGGAGTTTTTGAAAGACAGTTTGGAAGGAGTTCCAAAACTGGTTGATTTGAGATAGAGTCCGATTGGTGTCATGTTGGACGTGAATAGGACTCTAGCCTATAAGAAGAGGCAAGGTTTGATTTGAGGGTTTTTGACGATAGCTTGTTTTGTTGCTTTTGCTATGATTTAGAGGTCCTTTGTTTTGGGGCTTTGAGGGTGATTGCCGAAAGCCTTGTAGACACAAATCAAGAGTGATATATAAAGTTGATTCATTCAACTTTGGTTCTCGATTTATTGATCTTCTGTATACCGAGTTGGAATTAGGGGTCTATTCACGCAATCATTCAACCCCCTTCGATTGCCATTACGATCCTACAATTGGTATCGAGTAAGGTTGCAATGGCATCGATCGAGATCGATTCTCGTAAGCCACCAGATTTCGATGGATCGACTACATCTATTGGAAGACAAGGATGGAGGTTTTTTGCAAGCTCAAGGTAATGTCATCCGCAAAAATTGAAAATCCTTATGAAGGGCTCTTTGTGATTACTAACAACAATACTGTTGATGTTGAAGCAAATACTAAGGCTAGAAATATTTTGTTGCAAGGTTTAAGTAGGAATGAGTTTGTTAGAATTGCCAATATAAAATCTGCTAACAAAATTTGGACAACTCTTGCTAATTATCATGAAGGTTCAAAATATGTTAAAGGTGTTCGTCAAAATCAATTCAAAAAGGAGTATTCTAAGTTTGAGATGAAACCAGGAGAATCCGTAGATGCACTTTTTGATCGCTTCAATAAAATCATTAGTGATTTGCAATCTGTTGATGTGATTTATTCCGATTCTGACAATGCTAAACAGATTTTGAATGCTTTGGATATGTCTGTTTGGGAGGTCCTAGTCACTACAATCAATCACTCTGTTAGTATGGAAACACTCACATTAAATGATCTTTATTCTAAGATGAAAACACATAAGATTGATATTTTGGCCAGAATAAACAAGTCAAATTCCTTGGGTTTAGTGACTAACCAAACTGACAGGTTTATCAAGTTCTTCTAGTTTCTCTTTATGCGCTTTGGAGTTCAATTTCGGATGAACAATTAGAGGAGATCCCTGAAGAACAACTTGTCCTCTTCTCAAATAGGGTGACTAAAGTAATTAACAATGTCGATCAAGGAGAAGAGGAGGACCAATTAGATGCTTTGAATGTGGTGAGCCAAACCACATTAAGGTGAACTGGTCCCAAGTCGAGAGGTAAAGAAGCTAAGGATGACAAAGCACCCACTCGGCGCTCAAAATTCAAATTTCATTCAAGTAAGAAACAAAATTATCGAAGGGTTTGTCAACAAGGTGCTTTCACTCTTGAGGAGATTGGGTTAAGTGATGTTGATTCGCATAAATGATAATGAGGATGATCACAAGAAGGCAAAAGAGGTCGATTTCACGGTGGATGTGCTTTATGGCAAGTAGTGAAGAAATTAATGATAATGATGATCTCTACAGTGACCTTGATGAGGTAAAGCCCTCTTATGCTGATTTATCGCGTGCTGTGCTGAAATTAACAAATGAGCTTAGAAAATACAAAAAGAAAGTGAAGAAACATGATCTTGTTGTTGATAGTTTGAATTCTGAAATTGATAGACTTAAAGCTGCTATTCCTGATGATAAATCATGTGAATCATATCAAGTATTGCATTCTGAATTGAAAGTTGCTAGATCATTACATGCTGAATTTGAAAAACTGAAACTTGCTCATGATTCATGTGATGATAAACTAATACTTGCACATGCTGAAATTAAAAAACTGAAGTCTAGTTCAATTTGTTTAGAAACAAGTACTGTGAATGCTCAAAATAAGACTTGTTCAAATTGTGAATCGCTTTACCATGAGACACTTTCTTGCAATAAATTGTCCTAAACTCACAACCTAAATTGATGCTTTGACTAGACAATTAAGTGAGTTTGTCAAAAAGAAAAGATGGCTCATCTATTGCTTCTAAGAAAATCTTGAATGGTTTTGTTATGCACAACTTGTCCTGAATTGGCTAAAGAGAATGAATATCTTAAAGACACCTTAGAGAGGTTTTCTTTTGGCAAGAAAAATCTGAACATGATTCTAGAGCAGATCAAGAGTGAGTTCTAAAAAATAAGGTCTAGGTTTTAATTTCATTGCTCATGCCAAGAATCACCCTCCCAAAGTTCTCAAGCTTCTAGAACCCGAAAATTCAAATTGAATCTGAACCTAAACATGTTGTGTTTAAATCTTTGGTTTTGCAAAGGATCCTTCTCTCAAAGTGAGTATTATAAAAAGAAAAACTGCAATCTCTCATTTAGATAAATATCAATGTACTCACTGTGGAAAAGAAGGACACTTGGTTCAGTTCTATTTTTGAAAAGCTAAGAAAGAAAAGAGAGATAGGCTAAGAAAAGTTTTTCAAGCTCCTTTTGTTTCCACTAAACAAACTGCTGCAGGTTTAGGAGTTTTTGTACAATCTGACCAACAATATACTCAAAACAGAAATGATTTTGTTGCTCCTACTCGACGTGTGTCACAGATTGGGTTCCTAAATCATGCCTTACTAACCCCAGTACTGTGAGATCGATAATTTCTTCAATGTAGGTACGGCAGTAGAGGAAGGGGAACATTTGGCTAGTTGATTCAGGATGTTCAAGACACATTGTGAGACCCCGACGTTTATTAGGCTCATAATACTTAGTCATCCGATTGACCCTAGTATTATCAACCAAATAAACCCTGTCTCGAGAGATGTATACTTCCTGAATGCAAGATACATACCTCACAACAAAAGAATGTATCAATTCCATACAACACATAGAACATAAGCAACAAACCGTGGTTAACATTAATATGGAATAGATATTACAAAAGAGAGGCCCTTAGGCCAAATAGCAATAAATCTACAAAGATAACAATGAAGCAAAAGTGCCATAAAGATGGCTATTACACAAAGCCAATCAAGGTGCCTTAACCCCTAGGCATCGACCGACCGCCAAGCTAGTCGTCAAGAAAGCGCAACACGTAGCACAAAAGAGAGGCTCTTGGAGCTCTCCTTCTTCCTCTGCAACAAAAGCCACAAAATTGCCACAACCACGCGGATGAGTACATAAAGTACTCCGCAAGACTTACGTGTGAGATAATGAGAACTATAAATAGCTACATGCAAGCTTTATTTAAGTGGATGAGGCTTTGGACTCATTTTAGCATAAAGCAACATTTATTTGCAATAACATAGTAGATTGAAAGCAATTTGACAAAGCATTTTTAAATGTTGAAGTAACAACGAGATAATAACATAGTAACAACAACAAGAACAATCCTGGAAGTGACTAACCCAAGTCACCACAACAATAGCATGAACTCCCCGTTCATACCAACCATGTCAAGTTTTAATTAAAGGTTGTAGTCTAGTCTTGAACGACCTTACCAAGCATGTCCATAACCTAGGACGAGGCTATTCAATAGTTTTATCCTCGCAGGTGTACCACTGCACTCCACACGCCGATCGCTTTTCCTTTACGCACACTTCCAAAGGTGTGCTTGCACGGCTAAGTCCTACGAGACCTTTCCAAAGGATGAATGCTAATTACGAGTCGCACAACCCACGGGAGAAGGAGACATCACAACCTTCCCTAAGCTAATGCTCCCTCCCACACTATACATATACATTTGTTTTGAAAACACACCAACCGAGCTCGCTCATAATTAACACCTCCTAGAGTACTTAGTCAAGAGGGTTCCATATGCCTCGCGTGGTTAGTACGCTAAATCGCTGGCTTAGTGACCCAAGTACTCGGTCCTTAGGGACCCAGCATACCACCACATCCAAAACCGCACCATCCATCCAATATGCCCAAGTCTAAATCAATCTTTTATTTTCAGTTTTTGATTTTACAATTAAACAAAGCACAAGTGCTGGACATATAGGAGTAATAATCATTTTTGAGTGATCAAGACCATCGACTAAGTCGATGATCGCCCTTTCTACCGAAACTAAGCATGTCTAAGCAATTTACATCGAAACTACTAAGTGATAAGAGCTCATCCAACGAGCTCCCACCACAGCAAATAACCTAGGCTCATGGTAGTAGAGGATAAACAATTCCTACAGATTATGCAACTATAGGCTTGCTAGCTTACATTTAACACAAAGTAGCATGCATACATAGAAGTAAAACGATATATTAAGCTTTAAAGTAATGGGACAATGATGGAAATGGTCAAACTGCTTGCCTTGTTGCTGGTGGTCACTTTGTTGCGGAGGGTCACTCTCGGGATCACCACAAATGTCGGCCTCAACGGAAAAGCGAGAAAGAACCGATAAGAACGATTTAAACACAACAAAGACAGCACAACAAACGAACTCCAAATTCTCTGAATTTTCTACAGCAGCAAGAGGGTGATTTCTAGGAAATATTGCAACAAGAACCAATTGATTTGGATTCTCAATGCAAAAGATATGAGCAAAACAATTCTGCTCAGCCTATTAATTAGAAATATGCTACTGTTCATCGCTAAATTTTCTAGAATAGAAGTGAAGCTAAAATTTTTACTGTAAAACCAGCACCTCATGAGATGAATAACACAATTGAGTTCATCTCATTTGGAGCTATTATGCACTCTCTATAATTTTTCAAAAACAAGAACTTGAACAAAATTATAATGCACAAGTCCTCATTTTTATAACAGCAACATGCTCAAAACCAATTTTCACAGTGAGTTCACTAAGAGAGGAAACCAACAAAGTTGGTCTCACCCAAAAATAACCTATAGAGCATTAGTTATGTATTTTACAAGTTAAGCATTGATTTAAGTGCACATTTTAAAGTTGGTTTTAAAATCTAATGGCAAATCTGTGCTCGAGCTGAACTCAACTTACAATCATTTTTGGATTAAAGTCAAGTTCAAGACAGAGCTAACACAATTTGAATGACCTCAAAAGGATTCAAAACGAAGAAGATATGAAATTCTAAAGTCTATACCTTATTTCAGTTTATACTAGAGCTCACTGGAATTTCTAAAACTCACAAGGGTATGGGAGGACGTGAGCCACAGATCATAAATCCAACGGCTCAAGACCTCCAGGAGAACATCACACACGCGCACGTGAAGGTCCAGAGGTCCTGGACCTCTTAGCAACTCACATGCGCGAGGTGAGGGGGAGGTCGTGGCCGTAGATGGGAAATCCAACGGACCACAACACAGAAAGGAGGTCCGAACGGACCCGATCTAAAGGGAGGTCCTCAACTGTGAGATCTTCCAAAGGAAGATCTAAACTATCAAGATCTCCCCAAGGAAGATCAGCATCGCCAAGACCTCACAGGGAGGTCCTGGACGGTCCAGATGTTCCAAGAGAGGTCCTCGATGGTTCGGGATCGTCCGAGGGAGGACCTTGACGGTCAAGATCTACCCGGGAGGTCATGAACGGCCGAGATGGCTACTGGAGAGGTCCTAAGGGAGGTCCTAACGCCCTGCACCTCCGTGGAGGTCTCGACGGCCACGATTTGCGCGAGGGGAGGTCTTGGACGCCTCAGATCTCCTGAGGAGGTCCGACGCCCTGCACCCAACGCCACACGAGCTTTGGACATGAGATAAATGCGCATGACCACGAGGAGGTCCGCCGAGGGTTTTTAATGCGCGCAAAGGGGACAGGGTTAATGGCGGTTAAGACACCAATGATTGCGATGATTGGGCATTTAAAACGGTGAAATTATGTCCTAAAACGACAATGACACGCCGGACGTCCGACAAAATCCCGAAGCGTGAAGAAGTGATCTCGCCGGCGATGTAGAGCTCGCGGTGAGGTCCAATGATACCACTAAGTGCACAATAACGCTGCGCACCTAAAGGACCTCCTCTCGACGGCGACGGCGCTTTGAACGCCATGAGCCGAGAGGGCAAAGATGACCAAAGACGGCCAAACACGAAAATGCAAAAAGCAGCTCCACAAGAACATTCAAGCTTGTGCCAAGAAAAGCTCCGCAAAATCATTCATGCGGGTGCCAGCATCTAAAGGACTACAGGAGGAGTACCTGGAGGTCCTAAGGTGCTGGGGAGGTCGTGGAGGTGATGACCGGAGTTGGGGAAGACAGTGAAGCTTCACCGCCCAAGACACCAGCTCCAGCTCCAGCTTTGTCCTCCTCTGAAAAGTGCCCAAACAACTAAGTCAGGGATAACTTCCAAGAGGTGTTGGGAGCAAAAGCGAACAAGGGTTTGAAAAGGAAGCCACTGGATCTTCTTGTGCCACTGAGGAGCTCCAAGGACTCAACAATGGCGATACCACCGGTGAGGAAGTGAGTGAGGGAGGAGCTCAGCCACGCACAAGTGCAAGACTGAGATCAATTGGGTGTAAAGGAAGCCAAGGGAGGCTCCCAAAGGATACTTTATAGCCTGAGTGAAGGTTTTGAACTGGGGCTAAGCTCCATGGTGAGCTTAGCCCACGGGTTGGTCCATGGGTGGACAAGACATAAAGGTTGACAAGGGGTGTCAGGCCGACTGAGATGAAAGTCGACACGCATTAAATGCGGTCAAGAAAGAGTCATTGAAAGGACACAAGGGACAAGCCGACATTAACTCCACCGCCGAGCACGCATGCGCGCCAGAGGAAGGAGAAGAACAGGAGGTCCTTATGATCGTTGGATAAGACCCGGGAGGTCCTAACCATCGGATCTCATTTTGAACCGTTATGTTTTTAGTGGCCGGGAGGAGGTCCCACCACACGATCAAGGATGGGAGGTCGTGGCCCTCCGATTTCTTAATCGCAAAACGCACGTGAGGAAAAGGGACAGAGGTCCAAAGCGTTGATCTCCATCCAACGGTCTGCGGACCTCCAAGTGAGGACTTAACTGCACGCGATCAAAAAGACATGAGGGGAGGTCATGGCCTTTGGATTTAAATCCAAGGGCACACAATGACCGGGAGGTCTCGATATGATGCGCAACAGCAAGGGAGGTCAGACCGTTAGATTTAGATCTAAGGGTTCCGATCAAAAGAGGTGGAGGTCCTGAGCTTGCGAACGCACAAGGGAGGTCATGGCCTTTAGATTTAGATCTAAGGGCTACGATCTCACGCGGCGTTGGGAGGTCTGTGCGCATGAGACAAAAGGAGGTCGTGATCGAGATTTTAAATCTAACGGTGCACAACAAAAGATGGGGAGGTTGTGAGTGCTTGATAGCAGGAGGTCGTGAGTCGTTGGATTTGATCCAATGGCTACGACCTTGGTTAGGTGGGAGGTTTGTTTAGTTTAGGTTGAGAGGAGGAGGTCAGGCCATGGATCTTGGATCCAAGGGCTATGACCTCACGCAGTGGGATGACCTGACCGAGTATGTTGAGGAGGAGGTCGTGGTGTTGGATTTGATCCAACGGCCACGACCTCAACAAATGGGATGACCTCGCCGCGATGGTTTACAACTCGAGGAGGTCTTTGAGGTTTAACACACGGGGAGGTCATGACCGTGATCCGGATCCAACGGCAATGACCTCATGAGGTGGGAGGTCCTCGCGGTGTTGATCATGAGGAGGTCGTGGGTGTTGGATGTAAATCCAACCACTGCGACCGATCAAGGTGGAGATGAGGTCTGCCGAGGTGCAGACATGGTTGGGCTGGACCAACTTTGAATATGGCTAGCCCAAGGAACAAAGGTAGGCTTTTAAATTTAGTTTTTAACAAATGAAACTTAGCAGAATTATTTGAGATAGCAAATGAACTCCAAATTTGATGAAATTTTAACTGGAGCTTGTTGACATGAGATCAACCTTGCATAAAATTTCCAGAGGTTATTATGCAATGCATTTTTCTCAGGAAATTCATGAAGGTTGTTTAAAGGATTGTTTTGCCTCCAAAAATTATCAACAAGTGTTATAACTCATGATATTTTTCAGAGGGGTCCCATATCAGTTTTGGGACCAAGGAAAATATATTCCAAATGTTTGACACAAGATTTAAGATAATTGAGAATGAGTTTGATTTTTGGTCAACAAGAGCTTTGTGTTTTTGGATTACACAACTCTTGGACAAAAATCACATGAGATTTTAGGGTTTTTCAAGATGTGAGAAAAAGTTTTAATTTCTACACATATAATTATACTTGATTAACCCTAATTATACATTTGGGATGTTACAAAATCTCTCCCCCTTACAGAAATCTCGTCCCGAGATTTGGCTCATCGGTAAAGAAAGATGGATAGTCCGCACACAGACGATCTTCTCTTTCCCAAGTAGCCTCATCCTCGTAATGGTTTGACCACTCGAACCTTAAGGAACTTGATGGTCTTATTCCTTGTCCTTCGCTCGGACTCATCGAGCACGCGAACAGGTGCTCGCGATAGGTCAAATCTTCACCGACATCGAGGGTTTCCAACGGAGCTTCCTCGCTTGGAACACGGAGGCACTTCTTAAGCTGGGACACATGGAAAACATCATGTACCCCTCAAGTGCAGCCGGCAACTCCAACTTATAGGCAACAGCTCCTTCTTCTCGATAACGCGGTAGGGACCGACATATCGAGGAGCCAACTTGCCCTTGACGCCAAACGTTGATGGCCCTTCAAAGGAGAGACTTTGAGATAAACAAAGTCATTAGGCTCAAAACGTAACTCACGCCGACGGCGGTCCGCATAGCTCTTTTGCTGGATTGAGCTATGCGCAACGCCGAATAATAATTTGGACTTGGCGCCGCCTCATTGATTGAGTCCCGCCAAAGAGAGGTCTCTCACCGTCTCGACCAGTTCAACGGGTTCTACACTTTCTCCCATATAAGGCCTCAAATGGTGCCATGCCGAGACCGGCCCGAAAGTCGTTGTTATAAGAAAACTTCGGCGAATGGCAAGCATTTCTCCCAATGCTTCCCATATGAAAGGACACAAGCACGAAGCATGTCCTCCAAAACTTGGTTGACCCTCTCGGTCGACCATCGGTTTGAGGATGATATGCCGTGCTAAAGGTAAGACGAGTGCCCATAGCCTCTTGCAAGCTATGCCAAAACGAGACGTGAAAAGGATCCACGATCCGACACGATCATCTTGACACCGCAAACTCACGATGCGGGCGATATAGAGTTCCGCCAAAAGACCTACCGAAGTTCGGTCTTGACGGAAGGAAATGTGCCACCTTAGTCAATCGATCGATGACGACCCAAATGGCATCATTCTTCTTCGGGACATGGGTAGACCGTGATGAAATCCATTCCGATCGAATCCCACTTCCACTCAGAATTGGCAAAGGTCAAGCAATCCAAAGAGACGCCGATGCTCGGCCTTGACACGACGACATACGCCGACTAAGAACGAACTCGCAATCTCCTCTTCATTCGGGTCCACCAAAATCTCTGGCGGAGATCTTGATACATCTTTGTGGCCCCGGATGAATGGATAAAGGCGAATCATGGGCTTCCGCGGAGGATTAAATTCCGCAACTCCATGTCCTTTGGAACCACAAGGCGTTGCCCGAACCTCACGACGCCATGCTCATCCTCGAGAAGCACTTGGTCGCTCCGTTCTTGACATTTGCCTTAATGTGGCTCACTCCCAATCCGATCGCCGAGCGGACTTGATCCGATCCACCAAGGTTGGTTGCACAACCATGGCAGCGAGAGATCCATGCTCAACTATCTCCAAGTTGAGACGCTGGAATGCCTTGAGAAGAGAGGGCGAATGCTCCTTGAGCACTAAGGCATTACAATGCGCTTTATGACTAAGCGATCCAAGAACGACATTAGCCTTGCCCGGATGGTAGTGAATACCCATATCATAATCCTTGATCAACTCCAACCATCTCCTTTGCCTGAGGTTCAGGTCAGGTTGGGTGAACAAGTACTTGAGGCTCTTGTGATCCGAATACACTTCACAACGATTACCGATTAGGTAATGTCGCCAAATCTTAAGTGCATGAATCACAGAAGCCAACTCCAAGTCATGAGTAGGGTAGTTGAGTTCATGAGGTCTCAATTGCCTTGATGCATAGGCCACTACCTTGCCTTCTTGCATAAGGACACAACCGAGGCCTCGACGAGAAGCATCGCAAAAGATATCGGCTGCGATGGATATCGGGAAGAACAAGAATGGGAGCGGTGGTCAAACGCTTGAGTATATGGAAACTTGCCATGCAAGCATCGCACCACAAGAACTTCTTGTCCTTCTTGAGCAACTCCGTCATCGGCCAGCGATCTTGGAGAAGTTCTCGATAAAGCGGCGATAATATCCCGCTAAACCAAGAAAACTCCGCTTCGGTGACCGGCGGGCGGACTCCATGAAAGAACATCGGTGACCTTGTTAGGATCAACACCACGCCTCCCGCTGAAAGAATATGGCCTAAGAAAGCCACTTCCTTCAACCGAACGCACACTTGCTGAACTTCACAGACAATTTGGTGCTCACGTAGCTTGCCTAACACAAGCTTCAGATGCTCTAAGATGATCCTCATCGTTCTTGGAATAGATAAGAATATCATCGATGAAGACCACGACAAACTTATCCAAATACTCCATGAATACCGAATTCATGAGGTTCATGAACAAGGCAGAGCATTGGTTGCGAATGACATGACAAAGGTACTCGTACAAGCCGTAGCGAGTAGAGAACGCCGCCTTTGGAATATCCTCGTCGAATCCGAACTCGATGATATCCCACTCTCAAATCAATCTTGGAGAAAACTCGAGCTCCAGTTAATTGATCAAGAGATCGCCAATGCGGGCAATGGATACTTGTTCTCATCATCACTTCATTAAGTGGGCGGTAATCGACCTTTATGCATAGTACCGCCCTTCTTCTTTACGAAGATTGCCGACAACCCCAAGGAGATGAGCTAGGCGAATGAAACCCTTCTCTTGCAGCTCACTTAATCGCTTCTTCAATTCTACCAACTCGCTCGGTGGCATCCGATAAGGCCTCTTTGAGATAGGGGCGGTACCAGAGCCAACTCAATGACAAACTCGAGGTCTCGAACGGGTGGCATTCCGGAAGATCTCAAGGAAAGACATCAACAAAGTCACAAACTGTTGGGACTTCACTAATATCTAGAGCGGCTTCGCTTCAAGCGCCAAGAGATGCGGATCTAGCGACTTTTTAAAAGCTTAACCCGCCACGGAAGGACTAGATAGAGATGAGCTTCTGGCGAATCGATTTGCCCCATGTGCCGACAACCAATCCATGCCAAGAATCACATCAAGACTCGCTGAATGGAGAAGGATAAGGTTTGCTAAGAAACCTACCCTTCGATCTCGATAGGACATCCCTACACTCGATTCGCTCTCAACTCCGAACCAGAGAGCGAATGAGTAAGGGACCGACAATGGAGAGAAAAGAAGCTCTCCGACAGCAAAGAAAAGACTCGAAACAAATGAATGAGATGCTCTGAATCAAACAAAACGAAGAGCGGATGAGAGTTAACGTAAAGTGTACCTAGCACGACGCCGGGTGCCTCCCGAGCCTCCTCTGTGGTGATGGCGTTGACGCGACCACTACCCACGCCTTGGGTAGCCGGACGATCTTCCGTCCCGAGCACCACCTCTCGCCGCGCCCTCCATTAGGACGAGGGTCGCCTCTGTCTTCTTAGGGCATTGGTTCGCATAATGCCCCTTCTCGTTGCATGAGAAACATGTGACCCGGCACCGGGTTGCGGGTCGCTCACGACTCGCAGTGCACGGATCGAGACACGGCTGCGAAGACGAGGAACAGGCGGTGACCTTGGGCGCCAAGAGTGAGAGTGGTACCCGAGATCGCTCAAGCGGGACGGAAGAATCGCCTCGATGACTTATGGGCCTCCCACTTGCGCTATGAGTCCATAAGCTCGAGCCGCATGCTCGCCGACGATGGCCTTGTCGACCAAGGTCCGGAAATCGAGAAGTCGACAATGGATAGCTTGTCCTTGACTCCTCGGACAAGCCACGCCTCGAACTTGGCACCTTAGCCATATCGGTGGCCACATCCTCGGAGCATAACGAGCTAGATGGTTGAACTCGAGACATACTCCATGATCGAAGCTACGCCTTGCTTGAGCGCGAAGAAACTCCCGCTTCTTGATCTCCATCAAGCCGGCAGGATGTGAGCCCGACGGAAGGCAAGACTGAAACTCCTCCCAAGAGACGGTGTGGTCTGCGGGCTGCATGGCGAGAAAGCTCTCCCACCATGACAAAGCCGCACCTCCGGTGGTGCGATGCGAACAGCGCCTTCTCGTGCTCGCATCGCATGCGCGATCGGTTTACGCCCACAAGACGGCCAATCGTCCAGATCCAAAGGGTCCTCTGACCGAAAAGGTAGGGGCTGAGTACGAAGAAACTCCGCGAGTCCTCCACGCGGCCGATGGGCATTCCTCGCCCATATCCTCAAGCTCCGGTAAGTGTAAGGTGGTGTTGCGGCGATGACGCCCAAGAGAACTCTCCGGTCATCCGCGGTTGCGCCGATCTCAAGAAGACCTCGGCCATGGTCGGAGGAGGAGGAAGCTCGTCCGACCGGTGATCGCCTTGGCCGCTACGAAAAGGCCCGCCATCTGTTACAAGGAATTTTGGTTAGCAACTAGACCCAAAACAAAGCCTTAAAGAAAGCAAAAGCGATCGACTAGGGAATGGAATATCACCCCAAACGAAAGCCAAAATCAGCGGTTATTTAAACTTTAAAAAGCTTCTAAAAGACTCTAAAACAGCCAAGAAACACCAAAACAAGGCTCAACTTCTCAACTCAACTAACCCGTATTGAATGAACGAGTAATTGGTCGAGAAGATCAAAAATCAGATTGTAAGGTGAGAGCTAACGCTATTAAAGAGCAAGGTTAAATCAGCGAAATAAGTGTTAGATACTTAGCTAACTAGTATCACATCTTACCCTTTTATTCCCACAAGTTTTAGTTGATTAACCTCTCATTATCTATCCTAATTAGACACCTTTGAGACTGCTGTCCGGAAATTTGATGCTTGCTGTCCGTGTTTCAGATCCAAGCTCCTTGTCGAATCACCGACTCGAACTTCAAAACCTTGTAGTGGGCAGCTCACACTTCAATTTGCCAATCTCATTGGTTCTCCCAAAAACCCAGTGTTAATCGACAACAACTATTTTGTAGAAGGAAGAGAGGAAAACAACTTTTAAAACTCAAATTAGAGTGAGATGAGAAGAGAAAGCTAAGATAGGTAAGGAATAAAATCGAGAATTTCCTAAGCTTTCAAAACTCATTTGATGCTTTGAAAATAGGTTTTCAAAATATCCTAAGGATCTACCAAGCTTGCGTTATTACGGTCAAGATGGCTCGATACCAACTTTTAGTGAGACTCGACGCTTATTAGGCTCATAATACTTAGTCATCCGATTGACCCTAGTATTATCAACCAAATAAACCCCGGTCTCGAGAGATGTATACTTCTGAATGCAAGATACATACCTCACAACAAAAGAATGTATCAATTCCATACAACACATAGAACATAAGCAACAAACCGAAGTTAACATTAATATGGAATAGATATTACAAAAGAGAGGCCCTTAGGCCAAATAGCAATAAATCTACAAAGATAACAATGGAAGCAAAAGTGCCATAAAGATGGCTATAACACAAAGCCAATCGGTGTGCCTTAACCCCTAGGCATCTCGACCGACCGCCAAGCTAGTCGTCAAGAAAGCGCAACACGTAGCACAAAAGAGAGGCTCTTGAGCTCTCCTTCTTCCTCTGCAACAAAAGCCACAAAAATTGCCACAACCATGGGCGATGAGTACATAAAGTACTCCATAAGACTTACGTGTGAGATAACAGTAACTATAAATAGCTACATGCAAGCTTTATTTAAGTGGATGAGGCTTTGGACTCATTTTAGCATAAAGCAACATTTATTTGCAATAACATAATAGATTGAAAGCAATTTGACAAAGCATTTTTAAATGTTGAAGTAACAACGAGATAATAACATAGTAACAACAACAAGAACAATCTCGAAGTGACTAACCCAAGTCACCACAACAATAGCATGAACTCCCGCTCATACCAACCATGTCAAGTTTTAATTAAAGGTTGTAGTCTAGTCTTGAACGACCTTACCAAGCATGTCCATAACCTAGGACGAGGCTATTCAATAGTTTTATCCTCGCAGGTGTACCACTGCACCCACACGCCGCACCGCCTTTCCTTTACGCACACTTCCGGTGTGTGCCGCACGGCTAAGTCCTACGAGACCTTTCCAAAGGATGAATGCTAATTACGAGCTGCACAACCCACGGGAGAAGGAGACATCACAACCTTCCCTAAGCTAATGCTCCCTCCCACACTATACATATACATTTGTTTTTGAAAACACACCAACCGAGCTCGCTCATAATTAACACCTCCTAGAGTACTTAGTCAAGAGGGGTTCCATATGCCTCGCGTGGTTAGTACGCCAAATCGCTGGCTTAGTGACCCAAGTACTCGGTCCTTAGGGACCCAGCATACCACCACATCCAAAACCGCACCATCCATCCAATATGCCCAAGTCTAAATCAATCTTTTATTTTCAGTTTTTGATTTTACAATTAATCAAAGCACAAGTGCTGGACATATAGGAGTAATAATCATTTTGAGTGATCAAGACCATCGACTAAGTCGATGATCGCCCTTTCTACCGAAAGCTAAGCATGTCTAAGCAATTTACATCGAACTACTAAGTGATAAGAGCTCATCCAACGAGCTCCCACCACAGCAAATAACCTAGGCTCATGGTAGTAGAGGATAAACAATTCCTACAGATTATGCAACTATAGGCTTGCTAGCTTACATTTAACACAAAGTAGCATGCATACATAGAAGTAAAACGATATATTAAGCTTTAAAGTAATGGGACAATGATGGAAATGGTCAAACTGCTTGCCTTGTTGCTGGTGGTCACTTTGTTGCGGAGGGTCACTCTCGGGATCACCACAAATGTCGAAGCCCTAACGGAAAAGCGAGAAAGAACCGATAAGAACGACGAAACACAACAAAGACAGCACAACAAACGAACTCCAAATTCTCTGAATTTTCTACAGCAGCAAGAGGGTGATTTATAGGAAATATTGCAACAAGAACCAATTGATTTGGATTCTCAATGCAAAAGATATGAGCAAAACAATTCTGCTCAGCCTATTAATTAGAAATATGCTACTGTTCATCGCTAAATTTTCTAGAATAGAAGTGAAGCTGAAATTTTACTGTAAAACCAGCACCTCATGAGATGAATAACACAATTGAGTTCATCTCATTTGGAGCTATATATGCACTCTCTATAATTTTTCAAAAACAAGAACTTGAACAAAATTATAATGCACAAGTCCTCATTTTTATAACAGCAACAAGCTCAAAACCAATTTTCACAGTGAGTTCACTAAGAGAGGAAACCAACAAAGTTGGTCTCACCCAAAAATAACCTATAGAGCATTAGTTATGTATTTTACAAGTTAAGCATTGATTTAAGTGCACATTTTAAAGTTGGTTTTAAAATCTAATGGCAAACTGTGCTCGAGCTGAACTCAACTTACAATCATTTTTGGATTAAAGTCAAGTTCAAAACAGAGCTAACACAATTTGAATGACCTCAAAAGGATTCAAAACGAAGAAGATATGAAATTCTAAAGTCTATACCTTATTTCAGGTTTATACTAGAGCTCACCGAATTTCTAAAACTCACAAGGGTATGGGAGGACGTGAGCCACAGATCATAAATCCAACGGCTCAAGACCTCCAGAGAACATCACACACGCCAAGACGTGAAGGTCCAGAGGTCTGGACCTCTTAGCAACTCACATGCGCGAGGTGAGGGGGAGGTCGTGGCCGTAGATGGGAAATCCAACGGACCACAACACAGAAAGGAGGTCCGGAACGGACCAGATCTAAAGGGGAGGTCCTCAACGGTGAGATCTTCCAAAGGAAGATCTAAACTATCAAGATCTCCCCAAGGAAGATCTGCATCGTCAAGACCTCACAGGGGAGGTCCTGGACGGTCCAGATGTTCCAAGAGAGGTCCTCGATGGTTCAGATCGTCCGAGGGAGGACCTTGACGGTCAAGATCTACCCGGGGAGGTCATGAACGGCTGAGATGGCTACGGAGAGGTCCTAAGCGGAGGTCCTAACGCCCTGCACCTCCGAGGGAGGTGCGACGGCCACGACAGGCGAGGGGAGGTCTTGGACGCCCAGATCTCCTCGGAGGAGGTCTAGACGCCCTGCACTCCAACGCGCACGAGCTTTGGACATGAGATAAATGCGCGCGGACCACGAGGAGGTCCGCGCGAGGGTTTTAATGCGCAAAGGGGACAGGTTAATGGCGTTAAGACACCAATGATTGCGATGATTGGGCATTTAAACGGTGAAATTATGTCCTAAAATGACAATGACACGCCGGACGTCCGACAAAATCCCGGCGTGAAGAAGTGATCTCGCGGCGATGTAGAGCTCGCCGGTGAGGTCCACGATACCACCGAGTGCACAATAACGTTGCGCACCTAAAGGACCTCCTCTCGACGGCGACGGCGACTTTGAACGCCGGCGAGCCGAGAGGGCAAAGATGACCAAAGACGCCAAACACGAAAATGCAAAAGCGACTCAGCGCAACATTCAAGCTTGTGCCAAGAAAAGCTCCGCAAAATCATTCATGCGGGTGCCAAGATCTAAAGGACTACAGGAGGAGTACCGGAGGTCCTAAGGTGCCGGGAGGTCGTGGAGGTGATGACCGGAGTTGGGGAAGACAGTGAAGCTTCACCGCCAAGACACCGACTCCAGCTCCACTTTGTCCTCCTCTCAAAAGTGCCCAAACAACTAAGTCGGGGATAACTTCCAAGAGGTGTTGGGAGCAAAAGCGAACAAGGGTTTGAAAAGGAAGCCATTGGATCTTCTTGTGCCACCGAGGAGCTCCAAGGACTCAACAATGGCGCACCAAAGTGAGGAAGTGAGTGAGGAGGAGCTCACCACGCACAAGTGCAAGACCGAGATCAATTGGGTGTAAAGGAAGCCAAGGAGGCTCCCAAAGGATACTTTATAGCCCGAGTGAAGGTTTGAACTGGGCTAAGCTCCATGGTGAGCTTAGCCCACGGGTTGGTCCATGGGTGGACAAGACATAAAGGTTGACAAGGGGTGGTCTGTGACCGACTGAGATGAAAAGTCGACCGCATTAAATGCGTCGTCAAGAAAGAGTCATTGAAAGGACACAATGGACAAGCCGACATTAACTCCACCGCCGTGAGCACGATGCGCGCCAGAGGAAGGAGAAGAACAGGAGGTCCTTATGATCGCTGGATAAGACACGGGAGGTCCTAACCATCGGATCTCATTTTGAACCGTTATGTTTTTAGTGGCCGGGAGGAGGTCCGAGCCACACGATCAAGGATGGGGAGGTCGTGGCCCTCCGATTTCTTAATCAGAAAACGCACGTGAGGAAAAGGGACAGAGGTCCAAAGCGTTGGATCTCCATCCAACCAGCGGACCTCGGTGAGGACTTAACTGCACGCGATCAAAAAGACATGAGGGGAGGTCATGGCCTTTGGATTTAAATCCAAGGGCACACAATGACCGGGAGAGATCGATATGATGCGCACAGCAAGGGAGGTCAGACTGTTAGATTTAGATCTAAGGGTTCCGATCAAAAGAGGTGGAGGTCCCGAGCTTGCAACGCACAAGGGAGGTCATGGCCTTTAGATTTAGATCTAAGGGCTACGATCTCACGTCTTGCCGGGAGGTCAGTGCGCATGAGACAAAAGGAGGTCGTGATCGTAGATTTTAAATCTAACGGTGCACAACAAAAGATGGGGAGGTTGTGAGTGCTTGATAGCAGCAGGAGGTCGTGAGTCGTTGGATTTGATCCAATGGCTACGACCTTGGTTAGGTGGGAGGTTTGTTTAGTTTAGGTTGAGAGGAGGAGGTCAGGCCATGGATCTTGGATCCAAGGGCTATGACCTCACGCAGTGGGATGACCCGACCGAGTATGTTGAGGAGGAGGTCGTGGCTGTTGGATTTGATCCAACGGCCACGACCTCAACAAATGGGATGACCTCGCTGCGATGGTTTACAAATCGAGGAGGTCTTTGAGGTTTAACACATGTGGAGGTCATGACCGCTGATCCCGGATCCAACAAGCAATGACCTCATGAGGCGGGAGGTCCTCGCGGTGTTGATCATGAGGAGGTCGTGGTCTGTTGGATGTAAATCCAACTGCGACCGATCAAGGTGGAGATGAGGTCTCACGAGGTGCAGACATGGTTGGGCTGGACCAACTTTGAATATGGCTAGCCCAAGGAACAGTGTAGGCTTTTAAATTTAGTTTTTAACAGCTGAAACTTAGCAGAATTATTTGAGATAGCAAATGAACTCCAAATTTGATGAAATTTTAACTGGAGCTTGCTGACAATGAGATCAACCTTGCATAAAATTTCCAGAGGTTATTATGCAATGCATTTTTCTCAGGAAATTCATGAAGGTTGTTTAAAGGATTGTTTTGCCTCCCAAAAATTATCAACAAGTGTTATAACTCATGATATTTTTCAGAGGGGTCCCATATCAGTTTTGGGACCAAGGAAAATATATTCCAAATGTTTGACACAAGATTTAAGATAATTGAGAATGAGTTTGATTTTTGGTCAACAAGAGCTTTGTGTTTTTGGATTACACAACTCTTGGACAAAAATCACATGAGATTTTAGGGTTTTTCAAGATGTGAGAAAAGTTTTAATTTCTACACATATAATTATACTTGATTAACCCTAATTATACATTTGGGATGTTACACACATGACAGGTGATTCAAAATGGTTCTCCTCCCTCACTAAGGCATCCAATGATGAATTGATTACTTTTGGGGATGCTTCAACTGGAATTGTGATGGCAAAAGGTACTGTGCGTGTAAATGACAAGTTCATTCTGAAAGATGTTGCTTTGGTAAGTAAATTGAAGTATAATCTGCTCTCTGTTTCACAATTGATTGAAGAAAATCTTGAGGTAAGCTTTAAGAAACATGCTTGTTGGGTTTTAGATGCTTCTGGTGATCTTGTCTTTAACATCTCTAGCTTAGGGAAAGTTTTTAAAGCTGATTTCAATCATTCTTTTTCTCCTAATGTTAGATCTTTGGTAGCTTTCAATCTAGGATCTTTTCTTTTGGCAATCAGAGATTAGGACATATTGGTTTTGATCATCTTGTTCAATTAGTGGAACCGATCTCATTAGGGGTTGCCGAAATTGAAAGGTGAAAAAGATTTGGTTTGTTCTCCTTGTCGACGCAGAAGATGGTTCTTTGCTCCTCATTTTCCTATTTCAGTAATTATCACAGGTGGCCCTGGACAATTGTTGCATATGGACACTGTAGGTCCCTCAAGAGTTCAATCTGTTGGAGGTAAGTGGTATATCCTTGTGATTGTTGATGATTACTCTAGATACTCTTGGGTGTACTTCATGGTGTCTAAAAATGAAGCTTTTGGTCATTTCAAAGATTTGTTTCTCAGACTCAATAATGAATTGAATGGTGCTGTGAAAGTTATAAGGAGTGATAATGGTACTGAATTTAAGAATTCTTTATTTACTTCCTTTTGCTCTAAACAAGGTTTGGAACATCAATTTTCTTCTCCACGTGTTCCTCAATAGAATGGTGTAGTTAAGAGGAAAAATAGAACCTTGGTTGAGATGGCTAGGACCATGCTTGATGAACATGCCACTCCTAGGAAGTATTGGGCAGAGGCAATCTCAACTGCTTGTCATGTCTCAAACAGAGTATTTTTGAGAGCCTCTTTGCACAAGACTTCTTATGAGCTGAGATTTGGCAAAAGGCCTAGTGTCTCTCACTTCAGAGTTTTTGGTTGCAAATGTTTTATTCTTAAACATGGTAATCTGGACAAATTTGAATCTAGATCAAGTGATGGTATTTTTCTTAGATATCCTCTTCACTCTCGTGGCTATCGAAAGTGCTTAATCTTGAAACAAACAAAATTATTGAGACTTGTGAGGTTACTTTCGATGAGGTCGGTCCTGCTCTAGAACCGACGTTTGTGTACACAAGTTTGGGGAGTCTGAAAGCATATTTCTTGATGAAGAAGATGATCTTGATTTAGGTAATGATCCTTCTCCCATACCATCAACTATCAAGATCATGCTCCTACTATCGTTGTTGCGCCACCATCGAAGATGTTCAAAATGTTGAAGCTAGTTCGAACCTTCGCACCATTGAGAATTCAATGAGTTCATCCTCCAGAATCGATGATTGGTGACATTCATGAAAGTTTATGTTAAGCAACCACCTGGTTTTGAGAATCCTAAGTTTCCTAATCATGTCTACAAACTCTCAAAAGCTTTGTATGGTTTGAAGCAAGCTCCTCGAGCTTGGTATGAGAGGCTTAAGCTGTTTTTGCTAAAAAATAATTTTCAAATGGGCAAAGTAGACAAAACTTTGTTCACATTTCGTCATGGCAATGATCTATTACTAGTTCAGATTTATGTGGATGATATCATCTTTGGGGGCTCCTCTCATGCTTTGGTTTCCAAGTTTTTAGATACTATGAGCAGGAGTTCGAGATGAGTATGATGGGGAGTTAACTTACTTTTAGGATTGCAAGAAAACAGACTAAGCAAGGCAATTTCATTCATCAAACCAAGTATACTAAAGACTTGCTTAAGCGTTTTGATATGGCAACTTGCAAACCCATCTCTACACCAATGGGATCAACAACTGTTCTTGATCCAGATGAAGAAGGTGAGGTAGTGGATCAAAAAGAATATAGGAGTATGATTGGATCTCTACTCTATTTGATCGCTTAAAGGCGGATATACACTTTGTTGTATGCTTATGCGCCGATTTCAAGCTTCACCTCGACATCTCACCGACAGGCTGTGAAAAGAATTCTCAGGTATCTCCAATCCACTTTAGAATTTGGGCTTTTCTATTCATCTTCATCCTGTCTTACCTTGAGTGCATACTCCGATAGTGATTTTGCGAGGTGTAGGATTGATAGAAAAAGCACATCTGGCATATGTCACTTTTTAGGCACATCTTTAGTGTCTTGGTCTTCACGAAAACAATCTTCTGTTGCTCAATCAACTGCTGAAGCTGAGTATGTTGCTGCTGCTACTAGTTGCTCTCAAGTACTTTGGATTTCTTCTACTCTTCGAGATTTTGGTTTAGAATTGGGTACTGTTCCACTTTTTTTTGTGACAACACTAGTGCTATTCACATTGCTAAAAATCCAGTACAATATGCTAGAACCAAACACATTGATATCAGATTTCACTTTCTCAGAGATCATGTGGAAAAAGGTGATATTGTTCTCCACTTTGTTGAGACTGATTTTCAATTGGCTGATATTTTCACTAAGCCGCTTGATACTTCTCGATTTGTTCGCTTATGAGTGAATTGGGTGTTGTTCATCCTATGGGCTTATTTTGAGGGGGGGCTATTTTGTCAAAATTTTAGAAGCTTTAATTACTCAGTGAGTCCCAGCCATTGGAATCAAAAGAGTAGTAGAGCTTCCTTTATCATATTTATTCATATGCTATGTAGCCTTGATCTGGACTGGTTTAATAAACTTTGCTACATAAAGAACTAAAGCTTGACATGGCTAAAATCTTTGACTAGCTTGATTATTGGTATCACTTTGTGTTGGTTATTAAAAGGATAAGCTTGTTTGTGAGTCTTATTTTAAGTCTTTGATTTGAAGCAACAATGTCTCTCATTTCAATCCTCTCGTTGCTCACTCAATTTGGCATGTCATAAAAGATAAAGGGTTGAGCAAAAGAATATGAAAAGATGTGTGCTTCAAGCATGCCATGCATAGCTGTGTATCAAACAAAAAAAGGGTACATAACAGTGCTCAAATGACAAGAAGTGTGCTTCAAGCATGCCATACCCAGCTATGTGTTTTTGAAATAAAAAAATACACAAAAAGTGCCTTAATCAAAAGAAGTATGCTTCAAGCATGCCACCCTGGAAAAGAAGTATGCTTCAAGCATGCCACATGCAAATAAAAATTGAAAGTGAAGCAAAAGGATGTTATATGAGACTGTGGCTCATCCAGATTTAAAGTTTGTCTCACTGTTTGGCTTTTCACTTTTTGGTGACTTCTAATTGTGATCTTGTAATCTTTTTAGTCATTGTGTGAAATGCCTGTCATGAATCTAAATTATCTCATCACCTTGAAATATTTGTCTGGACATTGCTATATGGTATATGCATTGATATGATCTTGTTAGCTCTACTCAACCAATTTGGTTTGGCAAATTCAGTAAATTAACTTGTAAAAGCTTCTGGACTTTTATCCTTCATGCTCCTTTCTCTTTCGCTCTTGATGATCACATTGCCAAAGGGGAAAAATGAGACAAAATTTTGATTTTCTAGTGTTAAAGGAAGTTTTTCAGATGCAGTCTCTTTGCTTGGCAGTTTTGACTCTTTGTCACTTCCTTTCACTCACTCATCTCTGTTTATTGAAAGTATTGTCAATGTAGTCATCAAGGGGGAGATTGTAAGACCAAGAGGTTTTTGGTCATGATATTTGATGATGAACACATTGACAATAAGTTAGACTTAGTCTCAGTACTTAATGTTGAATACCTTGTCCCTAAAACTTGCTGTGATGACTTGGTTCAGAGCTCTATTATGTTCTGCTGAAAATCAGTTCTTGTCAGGATTATCGGTAGTACTGGCTTTGTACATGCGAGCTACCGGCGCGGTATGACCATGTGTGTCGTGTAGTACCGCAGTCTTGTTAGATCCTCGATCCGGGCGCCCACGTGGCAAAAGGGCTCTGCTCAAGTTTTTGAGTTTTTTCGTGTTTGCGTAATACCGGCGTTGTTTTCACGGAACTACCACTTTGCGAGAGTACATGCGAGTAGTTTACTGTAGCACCGCAAGTCATTTTCTAGTGCGTTTTGCTCGGTTCGTTAGATCTTAATCTAACGGCCGATTTTGAGATGAACGCTCGACCGTCTCAACTTTTCAAGGAATGTGAGCCTTTGATCTGAAATCTAATGGTGTTATTGATGTAACGCTCGGACTTGCTACTGAAGATTTTAAGATCCGACTACCGTGAAGCACCGGCTCGATCGCCCATGAATCTGGAGCATCCACGTGTCAAAGGACGTTGTTTTGTGGTCTTTATGGATGTTTGTGGAGCGGTAGTGCGTGGGTTTGCCAATGTAGTACCGCGACTTGGTTTTTCGTAAAGAGAACTTCGACAGTATTGTTAAGTCAAATTCGGTTGTTCCGAGTCGAGGAACGAACGATCGCAGACGGTAATACCGCAGTTGGTTGGCGGTAGTACCGCGAAGATTCGTAATACCGCAAGGGCGCAGTATGGATTTTCCGAAGCGTTGTTTTGGAAGTTTGGAAGATCTTGAGATTTCGATAAGCGGTAGTTCCGAAGATGTTTTGAGCCAGACGACGCTGCAGCGGTAGTACCGATGCATAATGGCGGTAGTACCGATTGTACTGGAAAGTTGTCGCTTTGGAGTATTGATCATGGATTTGTTGATTTTATAAGCTTTATTTTGTTGCATGATGCATGATAGTGTTTATGGGCGTGAGTGAGCTAATGAATGGTCAAGTTGGAGAACTTGTGCCAAGAATTGGTTTCCTTGATCTGTGCATGTGCAGGTTAGGTGTTGAGGATCGAATCACGGTCGATGTGGGATTGACTCTGACTAGGATGGGGAATCTGAGGTCTTGAAAGTCGTGGATGTCAAAAGTGGTTTGGATCGCCTTTGACCGAACACGTGGAGATCAAGGGTGCATCTTTGGAAGCTACGGATGGAGTCTCGGAGGCTTATGGCATGGAGTTTTTGGAAAGATAGTTTTGGAAGGAGTTCCAAAACTGGTTGTTTTGAGATAGAGTCCGTATTGGTGTCATGTTGGACGTGAATAGGACTCTAGCCTATAAGAAGAGGTAGGGGGTGCAGATTTGAGGGTTTTTGACGATAGCTTGTTTTGCTGTTTTGCTATGATTTAGAGGTCCTTTGTTTTGGGGCTTTGAGGGGTGATTGCTGAAAGCCTTGTAGACACAAATCAAGAGTGATATATAAAGTTCAGATTCATTCAACTTTGGTTCTCGATTTGTTGAACTTACTGTGCGCCTGAGTTGGAATTAGGGGGTCTATTCGCTGCAATCATTCAATCCCCCCTTCTGATTGCCATTACTATCCTACAATTATCCACGATCTCACCGTACATGTGGTTGGCGATGAAGCCTAATGACAGGTTCCGATGTGACTACACTGACTCAGCAACGACACATATGTGAGGGACCACTATAGAGCACTTCTAGTAGGTGTCCCACTTAGGTTGAAACACATGCACTTGTTAATGGCATCCCTCTATGCCGCACTTCACGTCGTAGAATCTTGGGTTAGACTTGATGACTATAAATGTGCGTCGCACCGACAACAAGGCCTAGAATTTGACCGCCTCCTGCACGGCCTCCTTACAATGGGGGCAGGTGCAGCTGCCATTCTGATTGCCTCGGACGGCCGAAGCCTCTCGTATGCGGCACGCCTCGATTTTCCTACGACCAACAATGCCTTAGAATACGAGGCCTTGCTGTTGGGACTTCGCAAAGCCAAAATCCTAACGGTGGGCCTAGATCCTTTGGGAGAACGGCGGTTTCGGCCGGGCGGCAGACCTCGACCATGAGGGGCTTGTCAGAGGCGGCCCACCGCCCCACAAGACAGTAACGTGACAAGGGGTCCCCGAAGGACCCGACAGTACATCAGGGGGGCTCCGAAGGCGATCCCGGAGGCACCCTCCGAAGGGGCCCCGAGGTCCCCGAAGATGCTCCCGGAGGCTCAAGGCAAGACCAAGACGCATCATGGAGGGGCCTCAAGGCATTCCTCGAGCCTCGGAAGGCCCCGAGGGCCCCAAAGCTGGTCCCAAATATGTCCTCCGAGGGGCCTCGCAGAACCCTCAAGGAGGACCCCTGAGGGGCCACGCAGCCATCAACAAAGGAGCAACAAAGGTAGACTAGGCTCACCGCCGGGGTGGACCAGGTCCAGAAGAGTCAACCATGCGCCGAGGGCTACACTTAGGCTAGGAAAAACCCTGCTACCCCTAGGGTAGTTGTACTTTCATAGGGGTGTAGGTGTAACTTCATGTACCCGGTGGGATAGGCTATAATAGCCTCCTTCCTCATCATGTAAGAGGGATACAAAATTTCTGGCAATTAATACAAGTACACTTCTAGCCAGAACCCCTCTTGTGGATATCATGGGGATATGCCCATGATCTTAGGATGATGAAACAATTGGCAATGTTGCTTTTGGTTTGAAGTTTCAATCGTTTTGCCAAAGTTACTGAATCTGTCGTGTGTTTCAGCGGTCGACCGGTTTACGTGTGGCGGTCGACCGGCCGTGTGGTGGCCGACCGCCTTATCTTCAATTGATTTTCCGGTTCAGTCTGGGGCGGCCGACCGCCGTAATGGCTATTCCGGCCGGTTTTTGTGCGTAATGATGATATTAGTTGTGAATTGATTTTGGAATAGGTCATATCCTTGTTTGATATTGCATATGTGTTGCATATTGCATGTTTTGGCTAACGTGGGTCAAGTTGTGAAGAACTTATTCCGGATTCGTGTTTGCTTGTCTATTGTCGCAGGTGGCTTGGAGGTCAACGACGGTCAACGGCGAGGAGGATCGGACTAAGCTTGGAGAGCCGAGGTCCGAAACCATCATGGATGCCAGTGAGGTCAAGTGACTCAAGCATGGCGCAGAATGGATGAAAGTGACCGAAGGCGATTCGGGCGATTGGTTGGATCAAGCGGTGCGAAGGGGGCCTGCAAGTGTTAAGGTGGTCGGTGGGAACCGGATGGGAGAGACTTGTCGACACGATGAGAGCCGCCGATCAACCTACACGTGGCGAAGCATGGATGTGCCAAGCAGTTTGGACTCGGTCTTCTGAAAAGATCGAGAAGGGGTATTTTGGTAATTTCACCAAATACGCCTTGGTGACCTAATGCCAACCCAGCGGCGCAAGACGCAAGGCCAAGAAGTGGATTAGGTCAAGAAAAGTGAAGACGGCGCTTTGAGATGCGTGTGTGTAACCTGCTTGTATTGGGCCTTAACGGAGCTCATTAGGGTTAAGTCTTCTAGAAGCTCTAGGCCTCCTATAAATAGAGAGGGGTGTTAGGCACCACTCGGAAGCACTTTATGATAAACCCTAGTTTGTCTTAGGGCTTAGGAGAAAGAGAAGAGGCTTAGGGTTCTAGGGAGATGTGTTGAGTTGTGTGCTCATGGATTGAGTTTTGTCCTCCATGGATGGAGTGGTCAGATCCAAAGATCAAATCGTGAATCTATCTATGGGTGTTTGTTCAAAGATGTGTCTTCATGTGCTTTCCTTCTTTTGATGATTTTGGATGCTTCCTTGATTCGGTGGTTTTGGTTTGTTTCAGTGCCCTTTTACCTTGCTATGATGTGTGGGAATACATCTAAGATCATCTAAATCATCAATCCCCACGAGCAAGATTTGGTTCATGTTTTGGTTTTTGCCCTGCTTTTGAACCCTCCTTCGTAAAACTGAAAAAGGTCAAAATTTGTCGTGGATCTACTCAATCTCCACTTGGAATAGGTTCCTAATATCCTTAGAAAGGTGTGTTTCAAATTTCGTGGAGTTTGGCCTTACGGATCAAAAGTTAGACCGATTTTCGTTTCGGGTTTTCAGGCTGATTGTGCTGATTTTCCTGTTCATCGTCAGGGGCGGTCTGACCGCCAAAATCAGCGGTCTAACCGCTAGGCAAAGGAGTCAGACCGCCATTTTGAGAGGTCAGACCGCCCAACACTTTGAGATTTGGGTTTTTGGTTATTTTGGGTGTTTTGCGTCGGGGTTTTAATTGGATTCAATACAAGACTTCCAATCGTGCTTGTACCTTGATCTTCATAGCTTGCATAGCTATTGGAGTGAATTAGTATTGAATTCAATTAAGGTGAAAAGTGTTTGTGCTCCTATTCACCCCCTCTAGTCGCCTTTCCGTCCTACAATTGGTATCGAGCCTGTTAGCTCTTCTCATAGATCTTGACCGGTCTTTGAAGCCATGGCGATCGACAAGTATTCACTCAAACCTCATATTTTTGATGGAGTTGATTTTGCTTTATCGAAGGCTCGCATGCAAGCCTACATCGAGGCTCAAGGGCGCTTATTTGGCTTAAGGTCAAAATCCATATGTCGTGGCTTACCGATGACGATGTGATCACTCCGACATTGAGGCTAACAAAGAAAGCTCGCAACTTCTTGATCCAAGGTCTTAGTCGATCCGAGTTTGAGCGTGTCGCTCATTTGAGGTCCGCTCATGAGATCCGAGAACTCTCTCGTGACTACCACGAGGGCTCGATCGCGATCAAGGAAGTGAGACAGTAACCACTCAAGAAAGAATACTCAAAGATCGAGCAAAGACACCGTGAGTCTTTAGATGAGTCTGGGGAGGTTCTCCAAGATTCTCCATGATCTTCGTATTTGTTGATCTTGTTTTCACCGAAGTCGAGAATGCACGCCACTTCCGGGTGCTCTTGATGTGAAGGTCTAGGGGATGAAGATCACATCCATCAATGACAACATCGTCATGAGTGAGCTTACCATGGATAAGCTCTACTCGAGGTTGAAGACGATGAGATTGACTTTATCTCGCGTCTCCCCAAGACAGTAGTCGATGGCTTTGGTGGTCGACCCATCGAAGGGTAGCTCGACCGATTCCTTTGATTTTGGCTCATCCGGTTTTTCTTTGTCGCCTTTACATTCTTTGAGCGATGAGCGCTAGAGAAGCTACCGAAGATGATTTAGCCCTTCTATCCACCAAATTCTCGAGAGTTTACAACAAAGTGAGGAACAGGAGGAGAGGTGGCTCTGCCACTTGTTTCGAGTGTGGTGAGCCTAACCACATTCGGCCCAAGTGCCCCAAGTCAAGGGCAAGGAGGAGAAGGACTCTCGGAGGCGCCATCAAGCCAAAGACAAGAAAGGCAAGAAGCCAAACTATCGCAAGTTCGTCACCAAGTCCTTGCCGCTCTTGAGAGTGTTAACATGAGCGATGTGGACTCGGAGACGAGGACTATTTACGATGACTCTCATGGCAAGAAGAAGGCCCAGACTTCACCAAGATGTGCTTCATGGCTAGCGACATACCATGACGTCGACTCCTCCAACGACGACGACCTTTTCAATGATCCCGATGAGGTATGTCCTCACCGCCGATGAAACGTGTTTTGGTCATTTCGAACGAAAATTAGATAAGCAAGCTAGAATGCTTAAGAATTAGGACATCATGATTGATAACTTGAAACTAGAAGTTGCTACACTCAAATCGATTAGTCCCAAGTTGTTTGTGATGCTTGTTTCGAATGTATGATGAATTGGTAACTCTAAGACTTGCTCATTCCTCTCATATAAATCAATTGAAAGATGCTCGATGAACTAGAAACTCTCAAGTCTAGTCCTCGCTTGCATGAATGACATTGCTTTAGATGTGACTCTTGTTGATGCTATCCCTTTGCCTTGTTCAAATTGTGCTTTGCTTGAACTAAAATTGATAGTGCTACAAAAGAACTGAGTAAATTTGATGCTAGTCACACCTGCTCTCATTGTGAGAAAAATAAGATTAAAATGAAGGAGATGTCGGAAATGATTCTGTACTCTAAAACTGCTTCATGTGAAAACTGTGTTAAACTCACACTTGAGAATGATGCTTTAAACAAGACACTAGAAGAAAAGGCTAAAATTGAACAATCCATGTCCATGACTGCTTCAAAGAAAATTGTTGATTCTGATTCTTGTATTCTTTGTATTGAACTTGGGCATAATGTAGATAAGATACAAGAAGCTTTTAGAGTTAAGTTCAAAGAGCAGTTGGATAAGATTAGGGATAACTATTGTGTGTCTTGTGAGGCTTTGAAAGCTGAGGTAGTTCATTATAAGGAAAAATCTGATAGGGCTAGCAAGTCAAATAAGTGTGCTTCTTGTTATGAACTAGCCAAACAAAATGACTACCTTAAAGAGACACTTGAGAGATTTATTGGTGGGAAGAAGAACCTCAACATGATTCTAGACAAATCTAAGGTGAGTGTGAATAATAGAGGCCTAGGATTTGATTCCCTAGAGCATACCAAGAACCATCCACCTAAGGTTGTTAGAGTTGTTGAGAGTGGCCTGTTTGAGGTAGAACCCCCTAGGTGTCTTGTAGCTTCTGACTCCCATGATTTAGTGTTGTGGCATCGTAGGTTTGGTCACATAGGCTTCGACCACTTGACTAGAGTCAGTAGCAAGGATTTGATTAGAGGTCTGCCTAGGCTGAAGGCTGTTAGAGACCTTGTGTGCACACCCTGTAGACATGGTAAGATGGTTTCTGCTTCTCATCCACCTCTTACCTTAGTGATGACAGATGGACCTGGACAGCTTTTGCACTTAGACACTGTTGGTCCTTCTAGAGTTCAGTCAGCCGGTGGGAAATGGTATGTGCTTGTGATTGTGGATGATTACTCCAGGTATTCATGGGTTTATTTTCTAGTTTCTAAGGACGAGGCATTTGGGTTCTTTAGAGAGTTGGTCCTTAGACTTGCTGTTGAGCTTCCTGGAGCGTTGAGAGCCATTAGGAGTGACAATGGGACAGAATTCAAGAATTCTTCCTTTGCCACTTTCTGTTCTGATAGGGGGCTAGAGCACCAGTTTTCATCACCTAGAGTTCCCCAGCAGAATGGTGTTGTAGAGAGGAAGAATAAGACCCTTGTAGAGATGGCCAGGACCATGCTAGATGAGCATTCCACACCTAGGAGGTTTTGGGCTAAGGCGATCTCTACTGCTTGCTATATTTCTAATAGGGTTTTCTTGAGATCTGTAATTGGTAAGACTTCTTATGAGCTCAGATTTGGTCATAAGCCCAAAGTTTCTCATTTCAAGATTTTTGGTTGCAAGTGCTTCATTCTTAAACATGGCAACCTTGATAAATTTGAATCTAGATGTTCTGATGGCATATTTCTTGGATATCCTGCTCATTCTCGTGGCTATCGTGTATTTAATTTTGACACTAACAAAGTTGTTGAGACTTGCGAAGTCACTTTTGATGAGGCTAGTCCTGGTACTAGACCCGATGATGCAGGTACACAGGTTTCTGAGAGCATCTTCGTTGATGATGACTCTGAGGATGAGGACCCAATCCATCCTCAAGTCCCTTGTGACATGGTTGGAGAGCCTGCTTCTACTACACCAGCTTCAGATGAGCAGCCTCTTCCTACCTTTTCCGACGATCAGAGTGGCTCTGATCCTACCTCCATAGCCCGTGAGGTAGAGGCCACTTCTGCACCGGGTGCTCCTCTTCGATTCAAAGAACAAAGATCCACCGAAAGCAGATTATTGGGGATCTACATGAGCGAGTCACTCGCTCCAGGTTCATCTCTCCTGATTCTCATGCACATTCTGCTTTTGTTGCTTCTTTTGAACCCCGAGATGTTACTCATGCTCTTTCTGATGCCTCTTGGGTCAATGCCATGCATGAAGAACTTGAAAATTTTGAAAGAAACAAAGTCTGGACCTTAGTTGAACCTCCACCTAATCATAATGTAATTGGAACAAAATGGGTTTTCAAAAATAAGCAAAGTGAAGATGGGTTGGTAGTTCGCAATAAGGCTAGACTTGTAGCACAAGGGTATTCCTGTAGAGGGCTTAGACTTTGAGGAGACCTTTGCCTCAGAGCTAGATTAGAAGCCATTAGATTTTGCTAGCATTTATGCATCCAAGGGCTTCAAGCTATTTCAAATGGATGTCAAAAGTGCTTTCTGAATGGTTTCATAGAAGAAGAGGTCTTTGTCAAGCAACCACCGGTTTTGAAAATCCCAAGTTCCCAAACCATGTTTTTAAACTCTCCAAAGCCTTGTATGGATTGAAACAAGCCCCTAGAGCTTGGTATGATAGGCTTAAGAGTTTTTCGCTTAAGAATGATTTCAAAATGGGATTGGTTGATAAAACCTTGTTCACTCTCGTGCATGGCGGTTGACTTTTTGTTGGTTCAGATTTATGTGGATGACATTATATTCGGTGGTTCCTCTCATGCTTTGGTGTCCAGATTTTGATTCTATGAGCAGGAGTTCGAGATGAGCATGATGGGCGAATTGACTTTCTTCCTTGGTCTTCAAGTCAAGCAACCGAAAGAAGGCACCTTCATTCATCAAAGTAAGTATACAAAGGACCTTCTTTGACGCTCGACATGGGAAGTAGTAGGCCAATGTCTACTCCCATTGCCACGACCACCATTTGGACCTCGATGAGGATGGAGAGCCCGTGGACCGTATGAGTACCGCAAAGATGATTGGCTCCTCCTCTATCTCACAATGTCGAGGCCGGACATACAGCTTTGTCAGGTGTCTGCATGCGCCGATTTCGAGCTTCCTCGAGCTTCTCATCGCTGCAAGCAAAGGCCGCATATTCAGTACCTTCAGACACTCTTGACTTTGGACTTTGGTATTCTTCTTCTTCTCGCTCTCTCCATTCGCGCTTTTTCTCGATGCTGATTTTATGGGTGTAGAGTAGATAGGAAGAGTACTTCCGCACTTGTCATTTCTTAGGCACATCTCTTATCTCTTGGTCATCTAGGAAGCAGTCTTCATTGCACCATCGCCGAGGTCGAGTATGTAGTCAGCAGACCGAGAGTTGCTCTCGTGTTCTCTCGATCTTATCTACTCTCGGGACTATGGGTTGTCTTTGGGTAGTGTTCTCTTTCTCGTGACAACACTTCGCCATTAACATTGCCAAAAACCCATTGCAACATTCTAGGACTAAGCACATTGATGTTAGATATCATTTCCTTAGAGACCATGTTGAGAAGGGTGATGTTGTGCTTCACTTTGTAGAGTCCGAGCAAAGAAGTTGTCGATATTTTCACTAAAGCTCTTGATTCTTCTCGTTTTGCTTTTTGCGGGGAGAGTTGGGGTTGTTAGTCCTCTTGGCCTGTTTTGAGGGGAGTTTGCTCTTTTGCATTCATTTGTATCATAATGCATTTTACAATTCAACAACTTGCATTGTAATATAACCTTGTGGAGCTTTGATTATTATCCTTGTATGACTTGATTTCATGCTTTATACCTGCCATGTCTTGTGCTAGTTTGCTAGACTTCTTTTATGGCTTTTTATGTATAGCCTAGCTTTTGCCATGCTAGCTTTATTATCTGTGAGAAAATTGAATCAAAACATGACTTGTTGGATCTTGTGACTAGTTTTGCTTTAGTGATCCTCTTATGATTCATGCCATGTCATATAGGCTTAATTGAGTCTTGAACTTATTCTCGAGTTTTAAATTGAGCTATGATAATTCTTAAGTCAAGCAAATGAAAATGAGCTTTTCTGTGCGTAAAAACCGATCTCACCAATTCTTTCTCATGAGACAACTTGCCATTGCACTAGGCATGAACTCGTGGGGAGTTTTGATGACCTGCACCACTCTCTTAAGCTTTTGTTGCTTGGGATGGTCGAGTGAGGCTTGAGATCTAGCACAATGCTAAGAAAACAAATTGGCAATTGGTTGAAGCTTAGGAGGCAGCTAGGATGGCTCCTAGTCCAGACTTGCTTTACTAAGATAAAACCAATCATTTTCAAAGAAAGTGCTCAAAGTGCTAAATTCTTAATGCTTGCTCAAATTGTTTCAAATCTGAATGCTCAAACTAGACTCTTTTTCTAGTTTCTGGCTCAATCTCGCTTATAGACATGACCTGACTCATTTTTGGATACCTTTAGTTAAACTATGATCTTGAGCACCTTGTCATGTTGTCGATTCATTTAATCTTAGATTATTGCTATTTTGGCCTTAGCTTTGCTGTACATGTTTTGCCATGATTGAATATAGCTTCTTCACATAATATGGCTTGGTGTAATACTTGTACAGTCTTCATGGATAATCTTCATGGCTCCTTTTGCTCAAGTTAAAAACAAAACAAAAAAAAATGAAAAAATGAAAAATTACAAAATTACAAAATTACAGCCATTCCATTACATTCATGCTCTATCTTCTTTCATGCATCTTGATGAATCCATTGTCAAAGGGGGAGAAAGATTGGTGAAAATGTTGTTTTAGAGCTTTTTGAGTGTCATAGGGAGAAAATGGATTTTCTTGAAAAATTGGTGATCATAGTGAGTGGGAGCATCTCAATTGCATTCTTTTGGTCTTATTGCTCTTTTCTGAATTTGAATTGCAATTTCTTGAAGACTCACAATGATCAAAGGTCAAATAGAACAATTGTTCTTTCATATGGACCTAAGTGAGATTTTTGGCTATTCTTTGGAAATTGAAGCTTTTGTGCTTTCTTTTGCCTTATCTCACTACCTTATGCTATTCTGAAGCCAGCTTGGTCATTTCCATTGCTTTCTCTTGCTAATGGACTAAGTTGTGCCTTTGTGCGAAAACGTCGAGTACTTTACTTTTCAAACCCCAAAACCACATTTTCTGAGAGATTGCCAATGTGTTCATCAAGGGGGAGATTGTGGATATCATGGGGATATGCCCATGATCTTAGGATGATGAAACAATTGGCAATGTTGCTTTTGGTTTGAAGTTTCAATCGTTTTAAATCAAAGTTCTTGAATCTGTCGGTTTCAGCGGTCGACCGGTTTCGTGTGGCGGTCGACAGTGTGTGGCGGTCGATCCAAGCAAAATCGGATCGACCGCCTTATCTTCAATTGATTTTCCGTTCGGTCGAGGCGGTCGAGGCCGGCCAAAATGGCGATCAACCGGTTTTTGTCTTGTAATGATGATATTAGTTGTGAATTGATTTTGGAATAGGTCATATCCTTGTTTGATATTGCATATGTGTTGCATATTGCATGTTTTGGCTAACGTGGGTCAAGTTGTGAAGAACTTGTTCCGGATTCGTGTTGCTTGTCTATTGTCGCGTGTAGCTTGGAGGTCAACGGCGAGGAGGATCGGGACTAAGCTTGGAGAGCTGAGGTCCAGAACGATCATGGATGCCGGGTGAGGTCAAGTGACTCAAGCATGGCGCAGAATGGATGAAAGTGACCGAACGGGCAGTTCGGTGCGACTGGTTGGATCAAGCGGTGCGGGGGTCGGTGCAAGTGCCAAGGTGGTCCGGTGGGAACCGGATGGGAGAGACTTGCCGACACGATGAGAGCCGCTAGATCAACCTACACGTGGCGAAGCATGGATGTGTTTCGCGCAGTTTGGACTCGGTCTTCGGAAAAGATCGAGAAGGGGTATTTTGGTAATTTCACCAAATACCGCCTTGGTGACCTAATGCCAACCCGCGGCGCAAGACGGCAAGGTCAAGAAGTGGATTAGGTCAAGAAAAGTGAAGACGGCGCTTTGAGATGCGTGTGTGTGTAACCCGTTTGTATTGGGCCTTAACGGGAGCCCATTAGGGTTAAGTCTTCTAGAAGCTCTAGGCCTCCTATAAATAGAAAGGGGGCTGTTAGGCAGCCACTGGAAGCACTTCATGATAAACCCTAGTTTGTCTTAGGGCTTAGGAGAAAGAGAAGAGGCTTAGGGTTCTAAGGAGATGTGTTGAGTTGTGTGCTCATGGATTGAGTTTTGTCCTCCATGGATGGAGTGGCTATATCCAGCATCAAATCGTGAATCTATCTATGGGTGTTTGTTCAAAGATGTGTCCTCATGTGCTTTCCCTTCTCTTTTGATGATTTTGGATGCTTCCTTGATTCTGTGGTTTTTGGTTTGTTTTGTGCCCTCTTTTACCTTGCTATGATGTGTGGGAATACATCTAAGATCATCTAAATCATCAATCCCCTACGAGCAAGATTTGGATCATGTTTTTGGTTTTTGCCCGGTTTTGAACCCTCCTTGGTAAAACTGAAAAGGTCAAAACTTTGTCGTGGATCTACTCAATCTCCACTTGGAATAGGTTCCTAATATCCTTAGGAAGGTGTGTTTCAAATTTCGTGGAGTTTGGCCTTACGGATCAAAAGTTAGATCGATTTTCGTTTGGTTTTCGGTGATCGTGCTGATTTTCCTGTTCATCGTCGGGGCGGTCGATCACAAAATCAGCGGATCGACCGCTAGGCAAAGGAGTCGACCGCCATTTTGAGAGGTCGACCGCCCAACACTTTGAGATTTGGGTTTTGGTTATTTTGGGTGTTTTCGTCGAGGTTTTAATTGGATTCAATACAAGACTTCCTTGTGCTTGTACCTTGATCTTCATAGCTTCCATAGCTATTGGAGTGAATTAGTATTGAATTCAATTAAGGTGAAAAAGTGTTCGTGCTCCTATTCACCCCCTCTAGTCGCCTTTCCGGTCCTACACCTCTTTTGGGTCCCCTCGGCCCTAAACCCGACACCGGGGTCCCTCCCATTTTACTGTCTGGTCTCTTTACTACGATAGTTGACGCCGTCCGTGGGGTTCGGCAGGAAAGTCACAAGACACGAAGCATCAGATGGCCCCCCGAAAGGCTGCATCCAAAGTTTTTGGCCGAGGCGGCGGCGATCCACGCCCTGAAGACTCGAGGGCTAAGCGGAGTAAGACGTCCACAACAAGAAAGGCCCATATGTGGCCGTCGAAGAAGAGGCAAACAACTCCACCCATGGTGGCATCGTTGGGGGCAACGTTCCCCAATCACCAACCTTCGGCCCTGCCTCCGGGACCCACCGAAGCATCCCTCCCCAATCACCAACCTTCGGCCCCGCCTTCGGGACCCATCGGGGTAACCGAGGAGGCCTACGAAGCCCTCCAACGAGAGCTGGCTGATCTCCACCGGGACATGCTCAGCCTGCGACAGCCCGCCGGAGGCAGCCTCACAACCCCAGCACCGCCGCCGGATCCTCCAGCGGCGGTCGCCAACCCACAACCAACCCCAACCCCCTTACTCCGGGGAGACCCCAATTACCCGTTGAGTGCAGGGCTCGAAGCAGCGCGCTGGCCAAAAGATTTCAAAATGCCAGATGTCACACCCTTCGAAGGCTGCACCGACCCCGCGAAGTTCCTTCGAGTCTACGAAACAGCAATAAAGGCCGCGGGGGGGGGGGCGACACGATGAAGGCAAAGAGCATCTCGCTCACCCTCAAAGGTGTTGCCCTCACGTGGTTTTTCACTATCCCCCCTGTTCCGTTTACGCATGGGAGTAGCTTCGGGACCTGGTACGCAACAATTTCCAGGGGAACTACGTCGAGTCAAAGGACGCGGGGCACTTGTTTGCAATCAAACAAGCCCCGGGTGAATCCCTCCGTAGTTTCTTCAAGAAATTTGCGGAGGTCAAGTGCCAGGTCAAGGGCGTCAACGAGACAACAGTCATCAATGCGGCGACTTCTTTGGCCGCGAAGGGTTTCATATCGGAAAGGCTCGCCCGCAAGCCCGTCTCCACCATTGCAGAACTCTTCGATAAAATAGAAGAGTATGCCCGAACGGAGAAAGATAGCAACCGAAGGGCGAAAGGAGCAGTCACCCCTACACCCGCGAAGCCATCAAGCGGGCCAGAGCAGGTCACACCCCCAGCCACGGCAACCCCCGCCGCCGCAACCAACCCCAAATCGCGCAACAACTTCCGCCAAAAGGGTTGCGGTGTCTACCATATAGACGCAGGCCAAAATCCCGAAGGAGCAAAGCGTGGTGGCCGAGCGGGGCGCGACTGGGGCAAAGGCCGTGGACGCCATGGCGGGCACCAGCTAGACACCCGCAACGGTGCAGAAAGCGTCACATCATACTGCGACCTCCACGACGAATGCTCGCACACAACCGCAGATTGCTGCACCATCGTGGCCATGCACGACTACATTAATCGCCGCCAGCAACCAGCCGAGCGCGAAGACGTTAGGGGCGTCAGCAACCAATTGCCCGCCCCACCACCCAGGCCGTGCATGGAGGGGGGCCACGTCGAACCACGTCAACGGATCATAAACATGATCACAAGAGGATCCTTGCTTGGCCTAACATCTAAGAGACAGCGGCGCGCCTACGCCGCAAATCCATCACGTTGCGGCGTGGCCTGTATGCCGACCGCCCCGGTACACCAAGGTGCCTATCACTTTTAGCCCCGAGGACGCCAAGGGCATCCACTTCCCTTACCAAGACCCCCTCGTCATCTCCGCCACCATTGCGGATTTCGAGGTCAGGCGCATCCTCGTCGATGGTGGAAGCTCCGCAGACCTCTTGTTTGTGGACGCCTTCGACAAAATGATGATCCCAAGAGACCACCTGTCACCCCCGGGCATACCCCTCGTAGGCTTCGGAGGAAGACCGGTGATGGCCTTGGGTTAGATCGACCTGACCGTCACATTTAGCGATGGCCCTGCATCTCACACGGAAACCGTCACCTTCGACGTGGTTCGCATGCCATACCAGCACAATGCCATCCTGGGCCGAGCCACGTTAAACACCTTCGGTGCAGTCGCCCATCACAATTATATATACATGAAGATCCTCGCACCAGAAGGCGTCATCACCGTGCGGGGCGACCAGGATCTGGCTCGGCAGACCGAGCTAGGGGCTAATCCTGCCACCCGACATGTCCACATAGTCGAAGCCAATCCGGGCGCCTTGTCGGAGGAACCCTCCGACAAGTGGGCCCCGAGGGCCAGACCGGAGGGGCAATTGCGCATGATTCCCTTGAGGGAAGCATCCCCGGGGAAGATAATCGCCCTAGGGGCGGAACTTCCAGCAGAAGAGCACGGCACCATCCTCGAGGTGCTTCGTAAAAATTCCGACATCTTCGCCTGGAGCCCGGAGGACATACCAGGTGTGGCTCGCGAGACGATCGAACATGGCCTCGCCCTCCAAAGCGACGCAACACCCAAAAGGCAGAAGTTGCACCGCATGACACCGGAGCGTCTAGAAGCGGCAAAGGCAGAAATAGCCAAACTACTAAAGGCGAGGGTCGTTCGACAAGTCAAGCACTCAGAGTGGCTGGCCAACCCTGTCCTGGTCCAGAAGAGCACGGGCAAATGGCGCATGTGTGTCGACTTCACCGACCTCAACAAGGCGTCTCCCAAAGACGACTTCCCTCTGCCTCGCATCGACCAATTGGTAGATGCCACTTTCGGCTGCGAGTTGATGAGTTTCCTCGATGCCTACTCTGGATATCATCAGATATTCATGGCCAAGGAAGATGAGGCAAAGACCGCTTTCATCACCACCATCGGGACATACTGTTTCCACCGCATGCCCTTCGGCCTGAAGAATGCCAGAGTAACGTTCACCCGTCTCATCTCCAAGGTGCTTGCGGAGCAGCTAGGACGCAATGTCGAAACCTACACCGACGATATAGTGGTCAAGAGCAAGATTGCCACCTCGCACGCGGAGGACCTCCAAGAGACCTTCGCTAACCTCCGGAGAGAGGGGATCAAGCTAAACCCTGACAAGTGCGCCCTCAGGGTGAAAGCAGGCAAGCTGCTGGGATTCCTAGTCTCAGAGAGGGGCATTGAAGCTGACCCCGAAAAAATTCGAACCATCCAAGAAATGGAACCGCCCGCAGTCGCGCCTGAAGTCTGGCCGGTGACAGACCACCTCGCCCGCCCTCGGCCGATTACATCGGTCACCGAGCGAGCCATACCCTTCTTCAAAACCCTCTGGGGCGCAGAGCCATTTCGCTGGACCGAAGCCTGCCAGGAGGCATTTCAGGATCTCAAGAAATACCTGAACCAGCTCCCAAGCTTGACCAGCCCGAAACCCGAGGCCCAGCTCCTACTGTACCTCGCCGCCTCCTCGGTGGCAGTCAGCGCGGTCCTTGTTCAGGAGAATGGTGGCCAGCACCCCATATACTACGTCTCGGAGGCCCTCTAGAGGGCCAAGGTCTGGTATACACAACTGGAAAAGCTGGCCTATGCCCTGCTCATGGCCTCGCGCAAGCTCCGGCACTATTTCTTGGTGCACGCTATTGCAGTACCAACATCCTACCCCCTGGCGCTCATGCTTCGCAACAAGGATGCGTCGAGACGCATCGGCAAATGGGCGGCAGAGCTCGCACCCTTCAACATTATCTTCACAGCACGCACCGCCATCAAGTCGCAGTCCCTAGCAGATTTCATCGCCGAGTGAACCCCTCATCCCGAGGGTCAACCTCCAGCTCCCGCTGAGGCACCATGGACCATCCACACTGACGTCTCCTGGTGCGCAATGGGGGCAGGTGTAGCTGCCATTCTGATTGCCCTGGACGGCCGAAGCCTCTCGTATGCGGCACGCCTCGATTTTCCTACGACCAACAACGCCTCAGAATACGAGGCCTTGCTGTTGGGCCTTCGCAAAGCCAAAATCCTGACGGTGTGCCTGGATCTTCGGAGAAAACGGCGCGAGCCACCATGGCGGCGGGACCTCGGCCATGAGGGCTTGTCATAGGGCGCCCACCGCCCTGTGGCACGAGCAACACGACAAGGGGTCCCCGAAGGACCCGACGGTGCTTCAAGGGGGCTTCGAAGGCGATCCCGGAGGCACCCTCCAGAGGGGCCCCGAGGTCCCAGAAGATGCTCCCGGAGACTCCGAAGGCAGCACCGAAGACGACCGTGGGAGGGGCCTCAAAGGCATTCCTGAAGCCTCCGAAGGGGCCCTGAGGGCCCCAAAGCTGGTCCCAAAGATGTCCTCCGAGGGGGCCTTGCGGGCCCCCCAAAGGAGGACCCCCGGAGGGGCCTCGCAGCCATCAGCAAAGGAGCAACAAAGGTAGACCAGGCTCACCGCCCGGGTGGACCAGGTCCAGAAGAGTCTACCATGCACCGAGGGCTACACTTAGGCTAGGAAAAACCCCTACTACCCCTAGGGTAGTCGTACTTTTATAGGGGTGTGGTTGTAACTTCATGTACTTGGTGGGATAGGCTATAAATAGCCTCCTTCCCTCATCATGTAAGAGGGATACGAAATTTCTAGCAATTAATACAAGTACACTTCTAGCCAGAATCCCTCTTTTGGGACCCCTCAGCTCCTTGCTTCGACGCCAGGGGTCCCTCCCATTTTACTGTCTGGTCTCTTTACTACGACAGCTACCATTCCAGCATTAGAGCCGCGCCATTCGATGTTCTGTATGGGCAAAAGTGCAGATCGCCACTTTGTTGGGATGTAGTGGGTGAGAAGGCAGTTTTGGGACCAAATTGGATTCTAAAGACCGTTGAGCGTGTGGCCCTAGTGAGGCAGAATTTGCTAGCAGCTCAGAGTAGGCAGAAAAGCTTTGCAGATGTGAGGAGGCATGACTTGGAGTTTGCAGTGGGTGACCAGGTGCTCTTTAGAGTGTCTCCCACCAAAGGCGTTGTGCGCTTTGGTACCAGAGGGAAGCTTAGCCCAAGGTATGTTGGACCCTTCTCGATCGTGGCACGAATTGGGAAGTTGGCTTATCGCTTGGACCTTCCAGAGTCTATGCGTAGTGTGCACAACGTATTCTATGTCTCCATGTTGAGGAAATATCTGAGAGATGTAGAGCTTGTGATTCAGCTAGTGCCGTTGATCAGTGAGCAAGACCTTACCCTTGTGTCGCGTCCGGTACGTATTTTGGAGAGGGCTGAGCGAGTGTTGAGGCACAAGACGTTGGTTTACGTCAAGCTGCTATGGACGCATCAGTCTGAGCGAGAAGCAACGTGGGAGTTGGAGTCTCGCATGCACGAGCTATATCTGGAGTTGTTCACGTTGGGTACGTGTTATTTTGTTGTTTAATTTCAGCAATGTGGTTGTTCTTCAAGTAGAACGGCGAGTAGAATTCGGGGTCAAATTCTGTTAAGGGGGGTAGAATGCAATATTCTAAAAATAACCCCTTGAGGGCCTGTGCATAATTAGATGAAAGGGGATATGTGAAAACAGGTTATTTTGGAGTTTGTAGGGAGGGGTTAGTCTGTGCTGAGATAAAAAGATTGTGGGGAGAGTGGATTCTAACACTACTACAAAAGGCTAATACTGGACGTCTCATCACAGACAGTTGATCAAAACCGTCTGTATTACATGCAATCACAGACGGTTTTGATTTTGCGACAAATGCGTGTTATTGCTGCGCTTTAAAACCGTCGTGAAGTATCACGAGCGGTTCTTATGTGATATTTTGAAATATCACATACGATTATTGTTAAGAATAAATCAGTGATACTTCACGAGGCGGTTTCATAATGAACCGTGCGTGATACGATGGCATATCATGGACGGTTCTATTGTGGAACCGTTTATGATATGTGGATATCATGGGGATATGCACGAGATCTTAGGATGATGTTACAATTGGCAATGTCGTTCTCGGTTTGTCGAAGCAGCGTTTTACAAAGCAAATGTCGGGACAATCGGTAAATCGGCGTGTAAGTCGCGATGCGACCGCGATCTTGATAGAACCGGCGTGTAGAGCGGTTGTGCGCATCACGGTTGAACCGTTTGAGAAGCGGTATGGTTTTCCAGAGAAGATGTTTTTGGGAAGTTTTGGATTTCCTTGAGGAGCGATGACGACCGCTAGGTATATGGTGATGACGATCCTTGAAGGCGATTGTCTTAGGAGTTAACTTGGCGGTTGTACGGTTTTGGTTCTAAGTTTGGTTAACTTGGAGTTTTGTTGTTGGGTTAGGTCAAGTTCATGGGTTTCATGGCATATGTGTTGCATGATGCATGTTTTGACTAACGTGGGTCAAGTTGTGAAGAACTTGTTCCGGATTCGATTTCTTTGTCTATTGATGTGCGAGGTTGCTTGGAGGTCAATGACGGTCAGCAGCGAGGATGATCGGGACTAAGCTTGGAGAGCCGAGGTCGAAACGATCGGGATGCGGGTGAGGTCAATGGAGTCAAGCATGGCGCAAGACGGACAAAGGTGACCGAACAGGCGATTCGGTCTGACGGGGTTCGATCAAGCGGCGGGGTCGGTGCAAGTGCCATGGTGGTTTCGGTGGGAGCCGGATGGAGAGACTTGCCGACATGAAGAGCCATTGGATCAACCTACACGTGGCGAAGCATGGAGGTGCTTCACGAAGATGGGACTCGGTCTTTGCAAAAGATCGAGAAGGGGTATTTTGGTAATTTCACCAACACCGCCTTGGTGACCTAATGCCAACCCGGCGCAAGTCGGTGCGTCAAGAAGTGGATTAGGTCAAGAAAAGTGAAAACGGCGCTTTGAGATGCGTGCGTGTGTGACCCGTTTGTTTTGGGCCTTAAGGGAGCCCATTAGGGTTACTCTTCTAGAAGGTCTAAGCCTCCACTATAAATAGGGGTGTCTTTGGCGGATGACCACCCCAACCCTTTCATTGTGTTTGAAACCCTAGTTTGCTTAGGGAGAGGATTAGTGGAGGTTAGGGTTCTAGAGAGTTGGATTTGATTTCGTGCTCATGTATTGAGTCTTTGTCCTCCTTGATGGAGTGGCTGTAAACCAATACCTTATCAAATCAATCCAAAGAAAGTTCTCTCAAAGATGAGTTCATTTGCTTTCTTTCTCTCTATTTGGTGATTTGAGGTCTTTCTTTGATCCGTGAGTTTTTGCTTGGTTTTTCTTCTTGATCTTGCTTGCTGGGATATGTGGGAACCCATCTAAGGTCATCTTGATCATCATCCACCCACGAGCAAGTTTTGGATCAAGTTTTACGTTTTTGCTCGGTTTTGAACCCTCCTTCGGTAAATTGCAAAAAGATCAAAACTTTGACGTGGATCTTCTCGATCGTTGCTTGGAATAGGTTCTGACATCATTAGGAAGATGTGTTTCAAATTTGGTGGAGTTTGGCCAAGCGGATCAAAAGTTACGTCGATTTTTGTTTTCGTTTTTCAGTACATTTCTTGTTCATTCGCTTTGATTTTATCGTTCATGCGAACGACCGACACCTTTGTTCATCGGTTCGACCGGACTGCGGTACAACCGCCACTTTGTTCATCCGGTTCGATCCGTTCTTGTTCATCGACTGTTCATAAGGCTGATTTTTGTGTTTTTGGTCGTTTCTTTTGGGGATTTGAAGGGGATTAAGTACAAGTCTTCCGCTATGCTTATATATATTGATCTTCATAGTTCTCATAGCTATTGGAGTCAATATCATGTTTGAATCGGATCAAAGCGAAAAATTGATAGTGCTCCTATTCACCCCCCTCTAGTCGCCTTTTCGGTCCAACAAGTGGTATCAGAGCCCGGTTAGTTCAATCTTGATCTTAACCGGTCACTGAACTTGGCGATGGATAAGTACTCGACCAAGCCGCATGTCTTTGATGGGCTCGACTATGCCTATTGGAAGAATCGCATGCGAGTTTTCCTTGAGAGCGAAGGACAAGCTATATGGGAGGTTGTTCGAGCCCTCGCTTTTGTAGAAGTTGCTCTCTGGCCGGTGACCCTTTTGGCTAACAACAACAAGGCAAAGAACCTTCTATATCTTTGGGCTTGGTAGGCAAGAGTACGATAGGATTTGCAATCTTGCGATCCGCACATGAGATTTGGCACACCTCGAAACTTACCATGAGGATCGTCCCAGATCAAGCAAGTGCGTCAGAATGTCTACAAGCGAGAGTACAACAAATTCGAGATGCGTCCTGGTGAGAGCATCGATGACGTCTTTACTCGTTTTAACAAGGTGATTAATCAGATGAAAGCTGTTGACATTGAGTACTCTCAATCTGAGAATGCCACCCACCTCTTGGGTGCAATCAACACCAAGGAGTGGGAGATGAAGGCAACTGCCATAGAGGAGAACGTCGATCTCTCTAATCTCACTTTGGAGCTGCTTTATAGCAAGCTAAAAACTCATGAGATCAAGAGAGGCGGTAATCCTAAGAAGGATAACATGGCTTTGGTGGCTGATCCTCTCAAAGGACTCTGATGGTTTTTCCGAGTCTTCTTACGGTTTTCTCTTGCGTGTTTATCTGCTATTCAAGAAGAAGAGTTTGAGAGTCTTCCTGAGGCTGATTTAGCTCTTTTAGCCAAGAAAGTCACACGGGCATATAACAATGTCAGAAACAGAAAGAGAGGTGGCCCTGTGACATGCTATGAGTGTGGAGAGCTATATCACATCCGAGCCAACTGCCCCAAGCTGAAAGGTAAGGGAAATCATGAGAAGGTTGCCAGGAAGAAGCCTCAAGGGGGCAAGCCCAAGTATGATCTTTGCCAAGCTCATGAAGGTCGCTCACCGAGTTCTTGCAGCTTTGGAGATCAATCCATGAGCGATGTGGACTCCGGGAGCGAGGAGGACAAGGAGGAGGAGTTTCCTCAAGACAAGAAGGGGAAGGCCAAGGATTTCACCGGCATGTGCTTTATGGCCGACTCCGTCGACGCCGATAACGATGATGAGGTACCTCTCTCCTATGATGTTCTTTCTGCTAGATGCGATAACATGTATGAGCAATTGCTTAGTCAAGATAAAGCTTTAAAGTTCACCATGGCTAGGAACAAGGATCTAGAATCACAAGTCGAGAATTTGACATTAGATATTGTGAATGCTAAGAGTCTAGATGTTGATGAATGTTCATCCGCCATGCTTTGCACTCGAATCTGTCTAAGCGCAATCTGCTCATGATATTGCTTTGCATCAACTTGAAAATGCTAGAACTGAGCTAATTGATGTTAAATCTGCTCCATGTGAAAAATGCTTAGATTCTAGCAAGTTGGATGCTACGGTAATGTGAAATCTAGCTTTTGCTCTTTCTCGCTAGAAGCGCGAACATGAAGTTAAGGATATTCTAGAAGCGATTAGAGCTAAGTTTGCCAAGCTTAAGGATTCAATTGATTCTACATCTTGTGCCTCTTGTGCGCCTATAAGCTTGAAGTTGCTCATCTTAAGGAGAAACATGCTAGAGCCATTAAGGGCAAGACTTGTGAATCATGTGCTAATATTGAAAAAGAGAATGCATATCTCAAGGATACTTTAGAAAGATTCTCTAATGGTGAAAAACAGTTAAACATGATTCTAGATAAATCTAAAACTCCTTTTAAGAAGCAAGGTTTAGGATACAACTCTGCCCAGGACATGTCCAAACCTAATGTCATTGTGTCTTGGAAAATGGCTTAGTTGAATTTAAAACCCAACCGCAAAAAGCTGTTTTTAAATCTGCGAGGTTTGTCCAACCTTCTTTTAAGCCAAAAGGTGCTTCTCCCAAAGTGGTACAAAATACCATTGCACCTATTGCAAGAAGAGTGGACATTTGGTTGAGTTACTGTTGGCGAGGTTGAAGAATGCTAAGAAAAATATTGCTAGAATGTCATCTAATCAACCTAGAGCTTTTATGAGACATGGTCACGTACAAAAGAAGAACCCGACCTAGGATTTGTTGCACATGCTCATCACCATGTTCCTAGGCAGGATGCATCTCATGTTTTGTTACCATTGCTCAAAATAGAAGCGCTAATAAAGTCAAGGATAGCACATCTGCTTTGCATACTACTTTCATGACGAGTGTCTCAAGATCTTGGGTTCCCAAGTCGCTTTTAACTAACTTGATGTTGAGACACATCGCTCTTTTGTTCCTTGATTTTCGAGGATTGGCGCGAAGGGGAAGAACACATGGTTAAATCGACTCAGGGTGTTCACGCCACATGACCGGAGACTCAAGATGGTTCACCTCCTTCACGCGATCAACGGTGATGCCTTCATCACCTTTGGAGATGATACACAAGGCGCATTGAAGGAACTGGAATGATTAGGGTGAGCGACAAGTTCATTCTCAAGGACGTCGCGCTTGTGTCTAAGCTAAGGTACAATCTCCTTTACGTCTCCTGACTTCTCGATGATGGCTATGAGACTCGTTTTAAGAAGAATGCCTGTCGTGTGCTTGATTCTTTTGGTGAGCTCGTTTTGGGATTTCTAGAGTTGGTAGAATTTTTGGGTGATTTTTCAATCGCTTGTCGGATCTCTTAAGTGTTTGATTGCATCTTCTTCGATATCGGCTCGCACCGACGTTTGGGGCACATTGGTTTTGATCATCGACACGAGTTAGCGGCCTTGATCTCATGAGAGGTTTGCCTAAACTCAAAGTGTCAAGGATCTTGTATATGTATACTGTAGGCATGGCAAGCAAGTTGCCGCCTCACACCCATCATTGACTATGGTCATGGTGACGGACCGGGACGGTTACTTCATATGGATCTTGTTGGTCTGCTAGGGTTCGATCGATCGGTGGCAATTGGTACATTCTTGTCATAGTCGATGATTTTTCGAGATACTCTTGGGTGTTCTTTCTTGCTTGAAGGATGAGGCTTTTGATCATTTTCATGACCTTGTTCTTCGTTTGGCTTCGAACTTCCCGGTGCCTTGAGAGCGATCCGATGACAATGGCACGGAGTTCAAGAATGCTTTTTTGCCTCTTTTGTCGAGCGCAGTATTGAGCATCAGTTCTCTTCTCCACACGTCCCTCAACAAAATGGCGTTGTGGAAAGGAAGAACAGACTCTAGTTGAGATGGCTAGAACGATCTTTGGATGAGTATAGCACACCGAGGAAGTTTTGGGCGAAGCTATTGCTCTGACTTGCCATATTTCAAACCGTGTCTTTTTGAGACCGTCTTTGGGCAAGACTTCATATGAGCTTCGTTTTGGCGTAAAACCCTCTGTCTCTCACTTTCGAGTCTTTGGATCGAAGTGTTTTATTCTCAAGACAGGAACCTAGATAAATTTGAATCAAGGACTTGTGATGGTTTATTTCGGGTTATCCTGCTCATTCGAGGGTTTTCGGGTTTTTAATGTTGAAACTAACATTGTCCAGAGACATGCAATGTTACTTTTGATGAGACTAGCCCCGAGCTAGATCCGATGTTTGGTGACTCACGGTGTGAGAGAGCATTTTGTTGAAGAAGATGAGGATGAACTTGATTTTGCTCCTTCACTGTTGTCGATGTTCTGTGCAAGCCGCCCAAGCTCCGAACACCTCTGATCGCTTCACCTCCAATTGAGGCTCTGCTGCGACTTCTTCATCAAGAAGATACTGCGGAGGTTGAGGAGATGCTATCTCCCCAGCGCTCCTTTGCACATTGAAGCAACACCCTCCGGATCAGATGATTGGTAATCTCCATGAGCGAGTCACTCGCTCCAGGTATCATGATCCGAGTCTTTTCTCTCACTCTGCATTTGTAGCTTCTTTTGAACCCAAAGATATATCACATGCTTTATCTGATGCTAGTTGGGTCAATGCCATGCATGAGGAGTTAGAGAATTTTGAAAGAAATAAAGTTTGGAACCTTGTAGATCCTCCTAGTGGTCATAATGTTATAGGAACCCGTTGGGTGTTCAAAAATAAACAAAATGAGGATGGTTCTGTGGTTAGAAACAAGGCTAGATTGGTAGCTCAGGGTTTTAGCCAGGTTGAGGGGTTAGATTTTGATGAGACCTTCGCTCCTGTTGCTAGATTAGAAGCCATTCGCATCTTGCTTGCATTTGCTGCATCTAAAGGTTTTAGGTTGCATCAAATGGATGTTAAGAGTGCCTTTCTGAATGGTTTTATAGAGGAGGAAGTGTATGTTAGGCAACCCCCTGGCTTTGAGGATCCCAAGCACCCTGATCGTGTTTACAAGTTATCCAAAGCCTTGTATGGTCTTAAGCAAGCCCCTAGAGCCTGGTATGATAGACTTAAGACCTTCTTGCTTAAGAATGATTTTGAAATGGGAAAGGTTGATAAGACTCTTTTCATTCTTAGGCATGGCAATGACTTCCTGCTTGTTCAGATTTATGTAGATGATATTATCTTTGGTGGTTCCTCTCATGCTCTTGTTTCAGCTTTTTACGAGACCATGTCCGAGGAATTGAGATGAGTATGATGGGAGAGCTCAACTACTTTCTGGGGCTACAAATCAAGCAAATGCAAGGAAGGATCTTCATCCATCAAGCGAAGTACACCAAGGATTTGCTCAAGCGTTTTGAGATGGGTGATTGCAAGCCGATCGCCACTCCCATGGCGACATCGGTATTTTGGATCCAGATGAGGAAGGAGAAGCCGTGGATCAACGCGAGTACATGACATGATTGGCTCCTTCGTACTGACGGCCTCAAGACCGGACATTCACTTCGTGATGCGCCTCTGCGAGGTTTCAAAGGCGTCCGAGGACTTCACATCGCCAAGCCGTTAAGCGCATTTTCGGTATTTACACTCTACCCTTGAGATGGCATTTGGTATTCTTGTTCTTCTTATTTGTCCATTCGGGGTTTTGATTCGATTTTCTGGGTCAGAGGCTAGATAGGAAGAACACATCCGCACATGTCATTTCTTAGGCACTTCTCTTGTCTCTTGGTCTTCTAGGAAGCGGTCTTACATTGCACAATCCTTCTTTGAAAATTTGAATATGTAGGCTAGCTTTGCTAGTTCTTTGAGTCGATTTTGTGGATGGTCTCCACTCTTAAGGATTTTGGGTTAACTTTTGCTAGTGTTCCTCTCTTCGTGACAACACTTCGCTATTAACATTGCTAAAAACCCGATTGCAACATTCTAGGACCAAGCACATAGACATTCGCTATCACTTCCTTAGAGATCACGTTGAGAAAGGTGATATTGTTTGCATTTTGTGGAGTCAGAGGCTCATTAGCCGATATCCTCACCAAGCCTTTAGACCCAACAAGGTTTGCCACCTTGAGGAGTGAGTTAGGGTAATTTATCCTATGGGTTGGTTTGAGGGGAGTTGGATCTTTTCGATCTTTCCTATTTCATTTGATCTTTTAGGTTCTTGAGTTTTTCTTGCATCTCATTGTATCATATTGCATTCATATGAAAAATCCAAAAGATGCATTGTAATATAAGCTTTTACGCTTATCTTTTAAAATTAATGAAGCTTTGCTTATTACCCTTTGGAGCTTTAGTGTTTCAAATTCTTGCTCAATGCCATGTCTAGTTCTTTGACTTGCTAGAATTATCATGCTTTCACATGTGTAGCTAAGTCTTTCTTTGTATGAGCTAGAACTTGAAAAACAACTTGAACTAAGAAATTAGCAATTTGTGAATTGTTAGCCGATTCATTAATTAGTGCTCCTTTTATGACATTGGCCTGTCAAAATTGCTTTGTTAGCTCTTGAATCTAGCTTTGATCATTACTTGAGCTTTTGTGTTCTTGAGAATCTAAAACCGCTCTTGTGCAAAATAAAAATGATCTCTTTTGTGCGAAAAGAACCGATCTCACCAATTCTTTCTCATGAGGCTGCTTGCCATGGTACTAGGCATGAACTCGGGGGAGTTTTGATGACCTAGACCACTCTCTTAAGCTTTTGTTGCTTGAGATGGTCGTAGTGAGGCTTGAGATCTAGCACAATGCTAAAAATACAAATTGTCAACTTCGGTGAAGCTTAGGATGAGTTTGTGGATGGCTCCTAGTCCAGGATCTTGTCACTAAGTTAGACCATTAGTCAACTTCAACATTCATTGCAAATGAAAAACAGTTGAAAAATGGGCTTTTGAGAAATTTGAGCAAAATGATTCAATTCGGGACCTATTTGTCTCTTAATGTGGTCATTGTTAGCTTTTGGATCTCACGTTGACATTTTGACATGGCCAGTATCATTTTAGGATCCCTGTTGATGAACTTGCTAGATTTGAAGCTTTGCTTAAAATGCTAAAATTCATTGCTTTATATTGAGCCTTCTTGCTTAGCTTTGTTATATATGTCTTATCATGATCTTGCTAGCACCTTTAGGCTTGATATGTTGTTTGTGCAACTTTAGAAATGCTAGCTTGTTCTTTTGGGTAATCTCCAAAGCTTCTTGTATTTAAAAAAAATATATAAAAAAAAAATTGAAGCCACTCCATTGCATTTCATGCATGCTCCTTCTTATGCTTTTTCCTCATTCTACATTTGTCATCTCTGGACGAGAGGAAGGCGTGATTCCTTGATGACTCCATTGTCAAAGGGGGAGAAGAAATGTTAAATTTTGTGTTAAAGGGGAGAAGTTGTTTGAAAAAGGGGAGTTTTGAAAAAGGGGGAGTTACTTGGAGAAAATTTGAAATTCGAGGATCATAGTGAGGGGAGTTTCTTATTTGCATTCTTATGGTTTTATTGCTACTTCGAACTTGAATTGCAATTCTTGATCCTCACAATGATCAAAGGTCATATCGAACAATTGTTCTTTCATATGGACCTTAAGTGAGATTTTGACCCGTTTACGGAAAATGAAGCTTTTTCGCTTTCTTTTGCGTATCTCACTTGTCGATACTATTCTCGAGCCAACTTGGTCATTTCCTTTGCTTTTTCTTGCATTTGGATCAAGTTGTGCCTTTGAGCCAAAAAATGAGTTTTTACTTTTCAAACCTCAAAATTTGCATTTGAGGGAAATTGCCAATGTGTTCATCAAGGGGGAGATTGTGGATATCATGGGGATATGCCTGAGATCTTAGGATGATGTTACAATTGGCAATGTCGTTCTCGGTTTGTCGAAACAGCGTTTTTGACAAATGTCGGGACAATCGGTAAATGCGGCGTGTAAGTCATGAGACGACCGCGATCTTGATAGAACCGGCGTGTAGAGAGCGGTTGTACCGCATCACGGTTGAACCGTTTGAGAAGCGGTATGGTTTTTCCAGAGAAGATGTTTTTGGGAAGTTTTGGATTTCCTTGAGGAGCGGTACGACCGCAGGTATATGGGATGTGACGACCATGAGATGCGGTTGTCTGCTGGAGTTAACTTGGCGGTTGTACGGTTTTGGTTCTAAGTTTGGTTAACTTGGAGTTTTGTTGTTGGGTTAGGTCAAGTTCATGGGTTTCATGGCATATGTGTTGCATGATGCATGTTTTGACTAACGTGGGTCAAGTTGTGAAGAACTTGTTCCCGGATTCGATTTCTTTGTCTATTGATGTGCGAGGTTGCTTGGAGGTCAATGACGGTCAGCGGCGAGATGATCGGGACTAAGCTTGGAGAGCCGAGGTCGAACGATCGAGGATGCGGGTGAGGTCAATGGAGTCAAGCATGGCGCAAGACGGACAAAGGTGACCGAACAGGCGATTCGGGCGACGGGTTCGATCAAGCGGCGGGGTGGTGCAAGTGCCATGGTGGTTTCGGTGGGGCGGATGGGAGAGACTTGCCGACATGAAGAGAGCCATTGGATCAACCTACACGTGGCGAAGCATGGAGGTGCTTCACGAAGATGGGACTCGGTCTTTGCAAAAGATCGAGAAGGGGTATTTTGGTAATTTCACCAAATACGCCTTGGTGACCTAATGCCAACCCGGCGCAAGTCGGTGCGTCAAGAAGTGGATTAGGTCAAGAAAAGTGAAGACGGCGCTTTGAGATGCGTGCGTGTGTGACCCGTTTGTTTTGGGCCTTAACGGAGCCCATTAGGGTTACTCTTCTAGAAGGTCTAAGCCTCCACTATAAATAGGGGTGTCTTTGGACACCACCCCAACCCTTTCATTGTGTTTGAAACCCTAGTTTGCTTAGGGAGAGGATTAGTGGAGGTTAGGGTTCTAGAGAGTTGGATTTGATTTCGTGCTCATGTATTGAGTCTTTGTCCTCCTTGATGGAGTGGCAGTAAACCAATACCTTATCAAATCAATCCAAAGAAAGTTCTCTCAAAGATGAGTTCATTTGCTTTCTTTCTCTCTATTTGGTGATTTGAGGTCTTTCTTTGATCCGTGAGTTTTTGCTTGGTTTTTCTTCTTGATCTTGCTTGCTGGGATATGTGGGAACCCATCTAAGGTCATCTTGATCATCATCCACCCACGAGCAAGTTTTGGATCAAGTTTTACGTTTTTGCTTTCGGTTTTGAACCCTCCTTGATAAATTGCAAAAGATCAAAACTTTGGCGTGGATCTTCTCGATCGTTGCTTGGAATAGGTTCTGACATCATTAGGAAGATGTGTTTCAAATTTGGTGGAGTTTGGCCAAGCGGATCAAAAGTTACGTCGATTTTGTTTTCGTTTTTTGGTGTTTCTTGTTCATTCGCCGATTTTTATTGTTCATGCGAACGACCGACATTGTTCATCCGGTTCGACGGACTGCGGTACAACCGCCATTGTTCATCGGTTCGATTCTTGTTCATCGACTGTTCATAAGGCTGATTTTTGTGTTTTTGGTCGTTTCTTTTGGGGATTTGAAGGGGATTAAGTACAAGTCTTCCGCTATGCTTATATATATTGATCTTCATAGTTCTCATAGCTATTGGAGTCAATATCATGTTTGAATCGGATCAAAGCGAAAAATTGATAGTGCTCCTATTCACCCCCTCTAGTCGCCTTTTCGGTCCAACAATATGAGACCATATCACAAAGCGGTTCATTGTGGGCTATGCGTGATAAGTATAACTGATGGTTCCATAATAGAACCGGCTGTGATAAGTCTCTTTATTAGTAGGAGCCCGCTAGGGTTTGCGCTCTAACTCGTCACTCCCCAACGTCCTTACTCTCGTCCGTTCCCCTCCCCACTCGAGTGACCCCGTCGCCGACACCACGGTTCACTGCACAAGACACTCGTACATAAGAGTATCTTGTGCAGTGTCACCGTTGTGCCACAACTAGAGCTGGGATTTGGGCCGTGCTTTTTCGGGTCGGCCCAAAGCACGATTGGCACGGCACGGTCTAAGCACGGCACGGCACGACACGTGGTGGGCCGAGCTGGCACGGCACGAATAGTGGGCCGGATTGGGCCTAAGAATGAGGCCCATTGGGCGACACGGCACGACACGGTTATTTGGGCCGTGCTTGGGCCGGCCCGGCATGAAATAGACCCAACCTTCCCATTCTAGCCCAATCTCTCCCTCTCTTGGCCTGGTCCAATCACTCCCCCACCCCCGCCTGGCCCAACCAATAACCCCCCTCTGCCACCCGGCCTGGCCCAACATCCCTCTCGCCCTCCCCCAACCCCCATCCCCAACCCCTTATCCCGAGCCTGGCTCCCAAATTCCCAATCCCTAATCACATTTTCTGATTCCCCTCCCTCTAGCTCCAGCCGCCTCCCTCCCCATGCGTCGCCGATCGTCGTCCTCCCTCCTTCTCCCTCCCCACGCGCCGCCGATCGCCCCCTCCTCCACTCCTCCAGCCACCTCCCTCCCTCTCCCTCTCCCTTTCCCTCCCCACGCGTTGTCGCCCACTGCCCTCCCTCCAGCCACCTCCTCGTCGCTGTCCTTCTCACCCCCTTCGCAAGCGCGCGACACGGCCGAGGTGGGTAGAGTTCTTCATCGACGTCCAGGAGGGGGAGGAGGCTATGGCGAGGGGGAGTGTGTGTGGATGGCGCACGCGTGTCTTTGTCTTCCTAGGCAGCAGCGGTTGTCATCTTTCCAAGCGTCTATAGTTATTTAGGGTGGGCTTGGGTGCACAAGACGGCCTTAACCACGACGGGCTTTGGGCGTGCAGGCCCGACCGGAGGCGAGGGGTGGCACGCGGCCTGACGGGGGGGTGACCGGGGCGAGCCGACACGACACTATGAAGCCCGAAGCACGGTGGGCTCAGGTTGCCAAGACGGCCCAATGCCCAGCTCTAGCCACAATTATGGTGACGTTGCGCGCCTTCCCCTCTTCCTCCTCCCCTCGGTGTGCGCGACCTCGGCTACCTCGCGACCTCACAGCTACCTCTAGCTCCACGAGCCTCGGCCTCGGCTACCTTACCAACACCCATGATGTCGATCGAGGCAAGATAGATCTATTGGTTTGTCTTTGTTGGTATTCAGATGAACCGAAGTTGCAATGTGGGCTACCTAGCTAGCTTGTTTGTTAATAGTAAGTCGATCACCATCTATTTTTAAGATATATAACACCATGCATGTAAGTGTTTCATGGATATATGTGAGTTTCTATAGGTTACCGCTCTATATCGCTTGACATAAAAACCATAAATGTTACTAGTTGTGTTCACCGACAGTGTGTAATTATCTCCAAAATGATCACACGCATTCCTTGGCCCCGATTTTCTCCCTAAATCTTAGCAGGTAGTATTTTTTTCCTCCTTTTATCAATTCATCAGTCACTTGCCCAAGGAAGGAGGCACGAAGCTTCGTAATTTAGGGATCACAGCACATACAGTGAGCAGTGAGTGTCGTCAGTCGTCACCCTATGGCTCTGTATCTTTTGTTTCTTTTTCAAGACGAAAAAAAGGCAGCCATTTGCAATAAACAATGAGCAACCGTGGTACTCCGAAGGGTACGTACGACCGACAAAACCTCCCTATATTGTACAGCATTGTTGCCGTGCCGCCTTTGTGTCCATTGTCAGTATGCTCACCGGCAGGTGATTGAGTGAGGAGTAGTGACTCCGCCGACCGGACACGTGGACGTCCACGCAGCCCTTTGATAGATAGGACAACTCCATCCACGGTAGGTAACCTCACCAGGGCTTGGCTTTGCGTTGCACCGCTGTAACGACCCAGCCCATTGACCGAAATGGATTCCCTGCACATGTATATCAGAGGATAAACTACGTTGCTCGAATCCGGACCACTCACGAGGAGCGGACGGCTGTGATTCTTCAAGCCTAGTGATTCTTCGAGCCCATGTTTGCATCGAAGAAATCCTATGTAAGCAGCAGATCGAGCTCTTCCTTCCTTCTGCACCGTCTCTCTCTCTCTCTCTCTCCCCCTACAACTCTTAGCGCGCGCGCAAGGAAGTAGAAGAAGAGAGAGAAAGATAGCAATTTCAAGGTTCGCGATTCAACACCCTATAATCTCGATCCTCGCATGGTTAATCTCTCTTGTTACCTTGTCTTGATCTGATGCAGATGAGCACCATCAAGTGCGACGGCACCGATCGGCTTGCGGATGGCCGGACTCAAACTGACTACTACGACAACAGTCCGATGCTCCGCCATGGCCGCGTCGGGGGCATGCAGATCTTCGTAAGGAGCCTGGACGGAAGGCTCGCCCTCGGGGTGGACCCCTCGGACACCGTCGAGAAGGTGAAGGCCATGATACAGGCCCGGGAGGGCGTCCCGGCTGACCAGCAGCGCCTCGTCTTCGGCGGCAAGGACCTCGAGGACAACCGCACCCTCGCCGACTACAACGTCAAGAAGGAGTCCAACCTCCAACTCGTCCTCCGCCTCCGAGGTGGGAGCCGCGGCGGCGGCGGCTACATGCCGGAAGAGATGCTTGACATGGAGGAGGATATCTTCCGACAGCGCCGCGTTCTTGCACTCAACAAGGTTGTCTTGCCAAACGCCAACCTTTCGTTCGTAATATAAATCAGATGCTTCTTGAATGATTGACAAGTGCGATTAACTTGTTCCTTCATCAAGGTCCGGGCCGACAGGATGCGCGCCGGCCGCTGGGCGACGACCGTCGGCCTCTTCATCACCGTGATTGCAACCGGGACTGAACTCGACTACCTACTTGGAGGAGGAGGCTCCGACGGCCTCAGCGCCGCCCTCCTCTTCCTCCAGACGATCCTCGCCGTGGCCGGGGTGAACATGATAGCCGCCGGCGTCTTCCTGACCTGCACAGCCAGGCCCAGCGCCCTCACCGCGCTGATCACCAAAGCAGCGGCCTTTGGCCGTCAGAACCTCGACGTCGTGGGTGTCATCGCCGCCTCGTCAGCTACCACGGGAGTCGTCGCCAGCGCCGGACACCCGGTGCTCTGTTTCGGCTTTCTTTGCTTTGTTTCTCGTCGGCGTTTCCCTGGTAACGATTGGCTTAGGGAACCGCATTCCCTGACGGATCGCTGGGAATAATAAGTCAAGGGAGTAGAGACGTAGAGAGTCTCAATTAGTTCTCGTTCTTCAGTAAGAATGTCGATACAAATAAATCGACCCAGGAAGAGCCTACATGAGATGAGCCTACTATCTATGTTCCATGCTGAGTATGAATGTGTACAAGCGGTTATGATTCTACGATGAACAATATTTACGCTTTGCCTTAAATCTCTCGTCAGTTATTATTCTTTTTATGTTCCCTCTTGTGCGATACTATTATGTAAGGGTAATGATATCAGGCATACGTCGATACGTTGGACTAAAAATCGGATGTCTCCGCCATCTTCTCCCTATACAACTAGTTACACCCTTTTCACTCGGCTCCCCTAACCCAAATCCATGCGTGCGTGATAAATTTGGGCCTATAAAAAAATGTTCACCTGACGTACGGACGTATGCCGATTGATTCGAGGCTACATTATGGTCTTTTTACGTATTATTCACCTAATTATGTATTCCGTACGTTGTTTACGTATATAGAAAAATGTTGCATATATAGAAAAAAAAATGTTGCATACGGTTCACGCCGATGTTGCAATTTTTTTCAACGCGTTTTTTTCTAGATGTTTTGTTTTGATTTGTGATGTTGCAACCATTGTCCGGGGATGTTGCAACCGTTGTCCTAGCATGTTGCAACCGTTGTCTGGGGATGTTGCAACCGTTGACCGGGGATATTGCAACCATTCTTTGGAATGTTGTATCTGTAGAAAAAAATGTTGCATCTGTAAAACAAAAATGTTGTATCTACAGAACAAAAAAATGTTGCATCTATAGAAAAAAAATATTGCATACGATTCACGGCGATGTTGTAATTTTTTCCAACGCATTTTTTTTCCAGATGCTTTGTTATTCCTTTCAGTTGTGCTCCCTGGGAAACATGGACATACAGAAGGTGCAGCTCAAATAATTAATTGTACGTCGTGACTAGCTTAGTTTGCACATACACCTCCCGTTTCCACGGCCACTGAATAGTTGATGAACCTAATAATGTGTGAAGACAAGGTAGTCAAGAGAGACAAGGTAGCATTGCTACTTAAGAAGACAAGGTAGTTAGGAGAGAGCAAAGGTCATCACGTGAAGAAGAAACAGAGAAAGTATTATGGGGCTCATCATTTCTATCAAGTTGCAACATCATGTGTGAAGACAAGCTCTGCAGTAAAGTTACATCAGCGGGTCCCACGGGGTGGGATTATTTCACGAGAAGACAACGAAGTGAAGAATCAAAGCGGGTTCTTTTAAATCAGCGAGCCAGAACCGGCGTCCGATGCTAGCCTTTAAATCGGACGTCACGGATACTAGTTGCACCCATTATGTAATGTTTGCTTCTCAATATGGATTAGACCTAATTCTCTTCCATCCAAACAAGCCCTGATTATTGCTTTCCAATCCATAGGAACTCGTTACACTAGCACCCAATGGAGCATACTGGTGGAAAGGTTTCCTTCATTTCATACATGGAAAAGCCTACGAGGTCCAATGTTATACAGTGGCCCGTCAATCTCACCTGGCTGAACTCCAAGCAAACGCCAAAGGGTGACGAGCAGCCAAAGGGTGACGAGCAGAGACGGGGATAAGATTCCAGCGAAAGCTCGATTAATGACTACTAGCAGTAAGTGTAAAACCCTCCTGTTCCCACAGCGGGAGGCATTTGAATTGCCTGTTGGACTTGGTCACCTGATCTCTAGTGCAAAGTTAACCGTATTGGATCATGTGATCGAGAGATGTCGTATAATTATAGCAGGTCTAAGTAATATATGCACCCATATTGGTTATCACAATAAGATGTCCAACTAATACTACTCAACTTAAGGTGTCCAAAGATACATCACTACCAAAATCGCCTAATTTCCCGAGTGCTCGTAAGTTTCCCGCGTGTTTTGAATAATACAATCGGGAACTTCCCGAGTGCCTAATGAAACACTCGGGGAGAGAAGAAAACACTCGGAAAATTGAAATTTCCTGAGTGTCCGAAGAAAACACTTGGGAAATTTGATGGGAGCAACGGGGAAAAATTATCTCCCGAGTGTCGTTCGTTACAGACACTCGGGAGCTAAAACAACAGGCAGCAGCGCCATAACCCCCCGCGTTCTTTGCTCGGCCTAATCCCCTGCGCTCCATCTCCCCACGACCGCGCCGCTCCTCCCGTCCTCCGCCGCCTCCACCTGCCCGCCGCGCACGCGCCGCCTCGACTCCGCCTCCCGGCTCCCTCCTCCGTCGGCGCCCCCGACTCCGCCTCCCCCGGCTCCCTCCTCCACCGGCGCCGCCCCCGATTCCGCCTCCCTCGGCTCCCTCCTCCGCCGCGCCGCTCCTCTGCTAGGTTGAACCAATTCCCTCTTGCCTTTCTTTCTTTCCTTGTTTATTGATTCTTGATCCTTTGTTAATTGTTGAATTGTTATTTTGTAAGATTGTGATTTGGTGAATCTATTACATACCTATATTGTTGCTTTAATGTCGATGAGAATTGTTGCTTTAGTTCATGGTATTACTTTGCACCCTTTTGTGTTTGGTTCTTTGATTTGTTGGTTTCTTTGTTTTTGGGGTCACATTTGTATGTGTTTACTTAAACCAAAGTGAGCTTGTTCTATGAGATAGCTGGGATCGAGAAGGTGGGAAGTTTGAGATGGCGATGGTTCTTGAGGTCGAGTGTGGGGGCTGTGGAAGGAAAAAGCGAAGAATAACTTACCCATATGGAGCTAGCTGGCTAGCAGTAGCTAGAACTGACACTACAAGAAACCGTATCTTAAGCCTTGTGTGCCGCTCACTGACCAATTTACCATAGAGAGAGCCTAACCTAATCTACATTAATCTACAATACCATCTAATTAATGTGCAGTTCAACGTCAATTACATCAAGAAAGACACTGTAATCGTGGTCCCAAATCTGAAGGCGTCTGAAGGTTTTCCAATCTTACATTCCCTACGATTTGTTAATGTGTCGATTTTGTTGATGGGCCTTTTCTTGCATGTCGGCGTCTCATTCGTTTCTTTTAACTAGTGGCCACTCAATTGATTTATCGTACATGTGTTGATGTGTGTATTTTTATAATTTGTACATGTATGTATGTACCTATATAAAGTGATCTCTCTCTTGATGGAGATGAGCCCTGAGATCACGGTATGGGATGGAATCACTACACCATGGCATAGTATTAAGGGCAATTAGCTGCAGGAAAAAAATGGATTAGTGGCAAAACATGTAGGGAATATCCAAGAAATTAAGGGTCATATTATCTGCGGCAATAATCATTATTCAGAACAACTCATCTGCCGGGGATAATAAAAATTTGCCTACAATATATCTGCCCTAAAAAAACTCTACTAGGTCATTGTAACTGCACTGACTGTAACTGCACTAAAAAAACTCATCTGCCGGCAGTTTTGCAAATTATGTTTGGTGCCTTGACAGTGAGCCACTACACTGACTGTAAGAAAGCACAAAGGATGATAGGAATGCTGGCAACACCTGAAAGAGCATATGTAGTTAATGGTCTTAACATGATCAATTAGTTAGTATATGCATCCAAAGTAAATATTTTAGCCCTTTACTAATACAATGTCATTAGTTTGTGTTTCCGCTCCGTTTGCACCCCTACTTAGAATACTAGGATCGGATGATACATCCATGGTTTGATCAAAATGATATATTCTTGGATTTAGTATATGTAAGTGAACTTTCATAACTAGTGTCTTTATGCGTGGAAAAGCTCTCTCATTGCATCTTTGCTACGAACCACGAACCTTTGTAATGTTAGTGGAATGGTTTAGTCGGCTAACAAATGGTGTCTGCGAAAGAGTTATTGTCTTGTGGGTGTTCTCGGGCGTGTGTTACTGAGGGCGATATATAAGTTTGACGATTACATTCATGGTGTTCTCCAAATCATGAATTGAACATCTCTCACAAATAGAGGTTTAACCTTTTTTAAACATAATCGTATTCGGCCCTTCAATAATCGTTCACATTCCTTTGCGATCCATTGTAGGAAATGCAATGCTATTTTTGGCAATAAAATAAGGAAAAACTCATACAACGGGGATATATGGTTTACGGTTATTGACTTTTGAATTTCTTTTCGGTACAAAACATAAAAATTTCATTGAAGTTATTATTTCTTGATAGAGTGATCGTCCTTATTTTGCAAGCGGTGATAGCATGATGATTTCATTATCGACTTCTTTTTGCGTAGATGTTTTGTAAATACCAAGGATAGACTAGTATTATGATAGAAGGGGCTCGAGAATTTACATGTGCGAAGGATAGACTAGTATTGTCGACTTTTTTATATGGATATTTTCTATATGCCAAGGAGATTGTGGCTATATTAGAATGCTCGAATGCGAAATTGCATGTGTATGGTGTCTTGCACATATCTTTGTTATGCTTATCAGAAATATCATATTTCAGGTTTATGTATTTTGCATCATCTGACAATATTGGTATTTTGCATCATCTGACAATGAATGGTGCAAACTATTGAGAAAATATCTTGGCGGCGTAATTAAATTATATTGGTATTTTACATGTATATAGGTGTCTATTTTGGCGGGGACAATAGACAATCTAGGGCATGTTAACTGCCGGCAAAACATACAATCGAGGGCATGTTAGCTGCAGGCAAAACATACAATCGAGGGCATGTTAGCTATGGCAATACATATAAGCTGCAGGAAAACTCCAAGCTAGGGAAAAATCTAGCTGGAAACTCCAAGCTGCAGGAAAAACCAACTTATCTAGGGCGCTTTAGCTGCAGGAATACACATATCTGTAGGAAATGTCTTTCCGTGACACTTTCTAGGCGAGCAATAAGTCTTTGGGAATACACATTCGTGAGATAAATTCCGGGAAAAGCCGTTTTCGGCGGTTGCATTGCCCTTAATATTGTGTCATGGTGTAGTGAATATATACCAAATCTGAATCTGTGTCTTCATCTTCTCTTTGATGTGGATGCATGTGAATGCTATGTAGTGTATCCATTGAGGCGTGCAAGTGAATAAGAAATAATACAATTATATAGAGGTGTGTCCACTACATGTCGATTTGTGATGATGAGCGTGAAGAATGAACTTTTACTCCCATCTATAAGAAATGAAATTTCAGCATTTGGCTGTTGTTACCATTTCGAAATCATAATCCCATCTCCTTTAGTGCGTACTAGAGCTCCTAGCCTTTAAAAAGACATTTGAAATCTGAGAGATGTATAAAGATACATCGGAATTTACTTAGTCTGTTAATTAATAGTTGTAATCTCTTCATAATTCCATAAAAAATTTGATAAATCAAATATCATGCATGAGAAAATGAGAGCTACATAGAAGGGCGAGCTAGAGATCATTTGAAATCAACTTGTATTTCATATAGGAGATGTATTAACGATATATAGTACATGCTAATTAACTACCAGTTGGTGATTTCCCAATGAGAAGTTCCTTATACACATTTGACTATTGAGACTTAAGGAAGTGGGATCGATGTCATTGATAAGTATGTAGTACGTCGCTCATGGTCTGATAGATTCATGTTCAATACTTAACACATATCACAAAGATCAAACCCGATTAATGCATGGTCTTGATTATTTGTGTAGTGCATGTGAATCACACGATGTGATCTCACCATATAGGCACTTATGCAGGGAACTTCGGTTGATGTAGCTATCATCAAAACATCATGTATTAATTAGTTAAATATCTGAGGGTAGTTGTGGCAAATGCTCTGTTAGACTTTCATCTTTGAGAAAATTAATGTGCTTTCTTAATTCTTAAGGTTCAAATCTGAGTATATATATGTGTGTTTCTAAGGCCGGCATTGCTAGCATGTGCATGTGAGTTATTGGCCCCACAAGTCGGGGTCATGAGTAGAAAGGATCGACATACAAGCACAATGAGCAATGTAATTCTTGGCCCATACCATACATGATTGGTTAGCTAGTTTTTTTCTTGCTATGTATGGATCATGCATGCCTCTTTTGATAAGATAAGACATTATGCTTATGCTTACTTGGTAATCCATCATGTTTGACTTTTTCACATAAACAAACATTTGCATGCATGCAGCTAGTACCAACAACCAACGAGATCAAGGGTTAGATTTAATTCAACCCTCATGAAGAATTATAAATACAAAGAAGAGACTATATATTATGCCCTTAACAAATCAAGGGTTAGATTTAATTTATCTTTATCACGGTTTAAAGGATTTTTTGGGTCTAAATTTCGATGCTTAAGTGCCGATTCTATCCTAATATAGCTCATGGTACTTGCCTCTGGTGTTGCCGCCCCTCGCCGATTGCCTCCACCGACACACATCTGCGACCATCTTCCCACATGACTCCTCGGCTCCCCAACTCCAAGAAGTATTGTAAGGTAATGGATAAGTGGAAAAAGAAATAAAGTTTGCTTATTTTCTTTTGTGTTGTCCATTATGGTGGATTGATATCTTTGTCATTACAATGCTACATTAACGTGTTAATAAATAAAGGTATTCATATATATTGAAAGAAAGTGTTTTTATGCTCAGTTGATCCGTATATTGTCTTCATGTCAATCTGTTTTAGTGTACATATATAGGGCATGCATCATAGGGTAGCTTCTAGCTAGCTCTGTAGTTGTAATTTTGACATAAATAAAAGTTGGATTAAAATATGCATTATGTTTTGCACACTAGGATGGTGAGGATCGTAGTTGGATGTACCTTTGGGCGTGAACCGATGGGTGGTGTACCCAGAATGGATGGAAAAGTCGTGATTTTGTGGATCGAGCATTTGCTAGGAGTAATGGGCGGGGTGTGTTGTGCCCTTGTTCTCGTTGTTGAACACACGACCACAAATGAGGGCAACAATGATCGCACACTGTGCAGAAATCACGGACTTAGGGCGAGCTATCTTGTGTAGGTGTATCACGGTGAGTCACAACATAGCGGTCGGATGTGCTAAGGGAAAAGCAGGACGATGGCGGCCACAATGAGAGTAGGATAGAAGACATGCTAGATGATGTCGTCATGCATATGGGCCCCTTTGAGGAAGAACCGGACTGCAACAAGGGCATTCTTTGATATGTTGTCCTGATGAGTCAACCACTTCATGGGCAAACACGGTGTCCCAACTAGATGCTATCACACGACTACTTCTTTGTCAAGTCTCGATTCGGCACAAGCATTGCTTGCTTTGATGCATTCTTAAGCGTGTTTAGCACCCTTCTCCCGAGATGGTCACAAAGCGCCCGCTAACTTGTATGAGGCCAAGAAATTGATAAGCGCACTAAATATGCCATATGAGAAGATAGATGTTTGTCCAAATCATTGCATGCTATTTAGGAATGAGAATGTAGACAAAGATCCTTTGTGATAAGTGTGGTGAGTCTAGGTTTGTTGAGGTTGACTCGGTGATAGTCGGAAGAGGCTGACTTCCTATTGGCGAAAAATACTTAGCTATCTACCATTTGTGCCACGAATCCAGCGGTTATACATGTCGAGGTTTACGCCAAACAAATGGTATGGCACAAGTATGGTTGTCGGTACCATAATGACAAGATGGTCTACCCATCGATGGTGAAGCTTATGGAAGCAATTTGGCCGAGACTATGTAGAGTTCTTTGCGGAGTCTCGGAGCGTTCAATTGCAATTGCAAGCGATGGGTTTAACCCATTTGGTATGGGGCTGCGCCATACATTTGTTGGCTTTGTGTTTGTCATTCCCTTAACCTCCCACGGCGTTTGCATGCGAAGCGATACATATTCCTTTCCTTGATAATCCACAGTCACGAATACCGGGGAAGAATATGAGTGTATTCATGGAGCGGTGGTGGATGAATTGTTACATGCTTGGGAACAAGGCATAGTGGCGTATGATCGGGCATTGAAGCAGAACTTCACCATACGGTCGCGTACCACACATCCATGCATGACTTTCTGGCGTCACGGGATATTACGTGGGTGGTGCGTACATGGGAAGATGCCATGCCCAATCTGTAGGGAGGCGTTGCGTGGTGTTGGCTAAAGCATGGTCATAAGCACTCCTTCTTCGATTGTCATCGTCAATTCCTTCCAATTGACCACGAATTGAAGTGACACAAGCTGGATTTAGGGCCAATATTCTTTGTCATGATGGACCACCACGTCGTCTGGCGGTGAGGAGGTTAGTGCGGCTAGATGCTTTGAAGCCTCTTGATGATGGTGATGGGTTAGAAATATGGTGAGGAGCACAATTGGACTCACATTTCAAGTTTGTGGCGGTGCCATACTTCCATAAGCTCATTCTTCCCCATAACATAGATGTAATGCATAATGAGAAGAATGTTGCGAAGCCATATTTAGCACATTCTTTGACATTCGGACAAGGCGAAGGACAATGTGAAGGCTCGCCTTGATCGGGAGGAGCTTTGCAATAGGCCCTCGTGAATATGATCCATAAGCCGACTCTTGGCAAGTGGGAGAAGCCAACGACTAGTTATTGCCTAACTAGAGTTAGGAGGAAGGAGATTTTGGAATGCTTTGAGACCCTAAAGTTTCTGATGGGTATCTGACAAATCTAAGGAGAGAAGTGAATTTAGCTACCATGCGCATCAATGGCCTAAAGAGCCATGACTACCGCATATTCATGGGCGCTTTTGCTGTGATGATCCGTGGCTACATCCCGAGTGTGTTTGGCAAGTGATGGCGGAGTTGAGCTTCTTTTATCGATGACTATGTGCGAAAGAGATAGATCCCATGGTAATGTCAACTATGGGCGTGAAGTACTGTGTTGCTTTGCAAGTTGGAAAAGATCTTTCCACAGCTTCTTCAATCAATACAACATTTGATTCTCCATCTTCCCTATGAAGCTAGGATGGGGACTTGTGCAAAACCGTGGATGTATCAATTGAGAGGAACAAAAGGAACTACGAGGCAAAGCAAAAATCGATCGCGTGTTGAAGCATCCATAGCGAGGCGTACATAATTGAAAATTTTTCATTTCACATCAATATACTTTCTTGACAATGTTACATACGGTTGCACAATCAAACCTCACGATACAATATTGGCATCCTCAAAATAATTGCCAACTTAGCCTCTTCAGGAAGAGGTGACACTTCAAGCGGTGGTACTCCCAAAGTTTTATCGCGGGATGAGTGGTTGGTTGTGATCTTGTATTTCTTTACCAACCTCTCGAAGTGGATGATTACATTAGGTATGCAACAATTATTTTTCCCAATAATTGAAGCATGAGTGTTTTAATCTACTTGTCTTGTTGCCTATAGGGAATTTGTTAGGAGGCGAGTGGAAGCAGCGTCGAGACTCATCCGAAAAACAAGTTGAGACCCTTCTTAGGAAGGGTCTTTGGGAATTGTAAACCGAATTTCCGACTTGGTTCTATCGATAACTTCTCTATTAGCTAGTCCCCTTGCACATAATATTTACTAAGTAAAGAGGAACTAATACATGAAACACATTCTATTTATCTTTGTAGAGTTTGAAGGACAAGTCTATGAGTAGCGAATTGAAGCAAGTTGCTCAAGGATGCCACACTCGGGTCTTTGTCCTATAGTACCTCGATGTGAATGGGTACCGCTTCGAACATCGACACATGAGAGGAGCGACCTAATGCAACAACAATTAATAGTGGATTGGTGACTATAGGACAAGATGGGAGGCGATACACTGTTGAATACTATGGAGTAATTGAAGAAATAATTGAACTATATTTCCATGGTAGCAAACCTCTCAAACTTATGTTATTCAATGTCATTGGTTCCATCTATTTAGAAGTCGGGGCGGGATCTGAGTTGGGTCATGGGTAGGCTCTGAAAGCTACAAACAAAAATTCTACCACGCATAAACCGAGGAAGCCATGCAAGTAGATGATCATAGATCGTTACCACGAGCCTTGAGAATAAGCGGAAGAAGGGTTGGAGCGACTGGTCCAACGAAGGCGCGTCGATGTAGTGGTCGTAGTCGATCGTCAATGTCCGACAAGTCGATCGTGGTCGTAGTCGATCGTCTCCTCGGCAATGTCTGTGGTTCCTTGTGAAGATCGCGGATCGTCCTCAAAGCGCAACAATCGTAGTAGCGCCTCTCGGTATCCACGTCGGGGAAGGAACAACCGAGCGTCGGTGTGCGGCACCAAATCGCGCGGTGGAGCTCTTAGGAAGATGGCGGCTAGGGTTTGGTGGTGTTTTCACCCCCTTCCCATGACCTCATGCACCTCCTTATATAGTGCTCGTGGCGGATCCTATCCGAACACGTTCTGAATCGTATTCGTCTTGGTTTGTTCAACCCGTTAAGTGTGTGACCACAGCAGGTTCATGTGTAGTTCGGTTGTGACTCGGAAACCGTTTCCGATCACTAGTAAATGCGGCTCCTAGCGAGAACATATCGATTCGAATACACACAAATTATATCGGACGAACCTTAATGCAATATGATCTCGACTAGGTCCTCATCACTTACGACTAGGTCCTATCTTTATCGCCCGATTAAGTATTTGGTCACGACCAGCTTCGTAATTGCTTACGACGTGTTCGACCACTCTGTGACTACGTTCGACCGATCTCGACCAGCTTGTATCATGTATCGACCGATCAGAATGCGTCGAACTAAGCGACCTTCTACGTGTATACTCCCTTTGCCTCACGATGTGCGGTGAACTCGGTGAGATGTTGTGTCATCCATGGGTATTCAATACTTTCTCGATCGAGTGTCGAGATAACTTTCGTGGTGAACACTTCGACTACTAGTGGCATGGCCATGCACTTTCTTTATCCGATCAACGAGGGGCCCAAAGACATCTCTCTGTTATGTTAGGAGGGCAAATCCATATCGACCGGTCACATTCCTCTCCATGTTTGAGCATGCGAAAGCTACCTTTATAACTACCCGATTCACGGTGTAGCGTTTGGCAACCCTAAGAGTGCTCTTACACATGTAGGAAACCATCCGATCTCGGGTCTAAGGATTATACATCATCATTGCTTGAGACCAACTAACGACACATAGATTCATAACAATCTCAATAGTGTCTCAATGTGGGTCTTATCAACATCATGTTCTCTAACATGTGTCCATATTATCGGTTTGATATCTCCATATCTATGACTTGTGAAACATAGTCATCAACCAATACATATGCTAGTCTATTCATATGTGTCCACATATGTTTCTGACCGAGGATCGTGTAAGAATAATTATCGCGGGAATATAGAGTTTCACAACCAAGTCACATACTTGATAATAAATATTAACAATATTATTCTAGGAACAAGATAACACATTATCCAATGTCATGAACATAACGAAATATAATCATCTCTATGATTGCCTCTAGGGCATATTTCCATGATCTCCCACTTGCACTAGAGTCAATCATTTTAGGTATCTAATCTGATAGCTCTTGTGTGTGCCTCATGCTTTGGGCTGTGTGAGAGGCTTTGTCAGCGGATCGACAACATTTAAATCCGTATGAACTTTGCATATCTTAACATCTCCTCTATCCACCAATTCGCGGATAAGATGATAACGCTTTGAGTATGTGTTTGGACTTGATGGGATCTAGGCTCCTTAGCTTGAGCAATGGCTCCATTGTTGTCACAATAGAGATCCATTGGGCTCGAGGCACTCGGAACCATGCCTAATTCAGCAATGAAATTCCTTATCCAAACACCTTCTTTTGCGACTTGAAGCGCAATGTACTCGACCTCTGTCGTGGAATCGACAACCGTCTCTTGCTTGGAACTTTTCGACTCCTTTGCTCCTCCATTCAAAATGAATACAAAACCAGATTACAAGCGATAATCATCTTTGTCGGTTTGAAAGCTTCGCATCGGTGTAACCATTTACAACGAGCTCTTCATCACCGCCATAAACTAGGAACACATCCTTAGTCCTTCTTAAGTACTTAAGAATGTTTTTCACATTGTCGATGACCTTCACGGGATCGACTTGGTATCTCGCTTCGTAACACTTAGAGCATATGATACATCTGGTCGTGTACATGTCATGGCGTACATGATAGATCAATGGCGAAGCATATGGAATATCACTCATTTTGTCTCGCTCATCGATTGGTCGTAGGACGATTCTTGCTAAGATTAATGCCATGTGCCATGGGCAAGAATCCTCTCTTGGAATTTTGCATGTTGAATCGATTCAACACTTTGTCTATGTACATTTCTGGCTTAATCAATTAGCCTCTTAGATCTATCTCTATAGATCCTTATTCCCCAAGATATATCTTGCATCTCCTAAATCTTTCATTGAGAAACTTTTTCTTAATGAAGATTTAACAATTCTAACATTGGAATGTCATTCCGACCCGGTAGTATGTCATCTACATACAAGATCGAGAATAACAAGTGCGCTCCACTAACCTTCATGTAAACACAAGGTTCTTCTTTGTTCTTGATTGAAACCAAACCTTTTGATCTCCTCATCAAAACGTATATTCCAACTCGAGATGCTTGTTTCAACCCATAAATGGACTTTTGAAGTTTGCATACTTTACTAGCATTGTTTGGATCGACAAAACCTTGAGGTTGTGTCATGTACACATCCTCATCTAGGTTTCCATTAAGGAAAGCTGTTTTGACATCCATTTGCCATATCTCATAGTCGAAATATGCAGCAATTGCTAGAATGATCGAACAGATTTAAGCATCGCTCTTGGTGAGAAAGTCTCATCGTAGTCAACTCCTTGAACTTGTCGAAAACCTTTGCGACTAGTCGAGCCTTATGAATGTGAACATTTCCATCCATATCAATCTTTTTCTTATAGATCCATTTGCACTCAATGGTTTTGACACCATCAAGTGGATCGACCGGAGTTCAAACCTGATTTTCTCTCATGGAATCTATTTGATTTCATGGCTCCAAGCCATTTCTCGAGTCTGGGTCCATCATCGCTTCCTCATAAGTCTTAGGCTCACCATTATTCAATAATAATCGTCATGCCCATACCTTGTAGGCAATTGGCGCGGCCTTTTAGATCTCGTTAAATTTGGTGCCTTATCTCTGAGTTCAACAACAATTTGTTCATCTAGTAGAGGTTCGATAGGAGTTGAAACACTTTGAGATGTTTCCCGAATTTCTTGAGTTGCACCTTTCTCCCGTGACTCCTTTTGAAAGAAACTCTTTCTCCAAAAGACACCATTTAGACAACAAAAACTTTGTCTTCTTCGGTTGTAGAAATAATATCCTTTGGTTTCCCTAGGATATCCTATAAAAAGCATTTATCGATTTGGGTGTGAGCTTATCGGGCGTCAAGCGTTTAACATAGACATCACATCCCCAAATCCTTAGAAAAGACAAACTAGGACCTTTCCCAGTCCACATCTCATATGGTGTCTTATCTACTGATTTAGATGGTACCTTATTTAAAATGAAAGCGGCAGTTTCTAGAGCATAACCCCAAAAATATAATGGCAGATCCGATTGGCTCATCATTGATCGAACCATATCCAACAAGGTCTGTTCACGCGCTCGGACACCCCATTCCATTGTGGAGTCTTGGGTGGTGTAAGTATGGAACAATTCCACATTGTTTCAAATGATTACCAAACTCATGGCTTAAAACTCACCTCCACGATCAGATCGTAAAGATTTGATTGTCTTGCCAAGTTGATTCTGTACTTCATTTTGGAACTCCTTGAACTTTTCAAAGGATTCCGACTTGTGCCTCATTAAGTAGATATATCCATATCTACTATAGTCATCGGTGAAAGTAATGAAGTACTGAAAACCACCTCTAGTGTCGTACTTATTGGTCCACACTCATCGGTATGTATGAGTGCCAAGCGATCGGACGCCCTTTCACTCGACCGATGAAAGGTGTCTTGGTCATCTTCTGAGCGAGGCAAGACTCGCATGTTTCAAATGATTCCAAATCAAATGAGTTTAGAGTTCCATCATTATGGAGCTTTTCATGCGTTCTCACTTATGTGACCCAAGCGACAATGCCAAATAAAAGTGGAATTTATTTCATTAGGCGAAGCCTTTTAGTATTAATATTATAGGTGATGCATTATCAAGATTTAAAATAAACAACCCATTCAAAACAGGTGCATAGCCATAAAACACTTCATTCAAAAATATAGAACAACCATTGTTCTCTATAATGAATTTATAACCCTCGTCATCAAACATGAGGCGAGAGATAATGTTTCTACTAATGGTGGAGCGTAATAACAATTATTTAATTCCATAATAAATCACGAAGGCAAAAGTAGTGGCATAGTCCCGCGGCTAATCTGACAACCTTTGCTTTATTCGACAGCGAAGATCCATCTCGCCTCTTGCAATCATCCTACTTCTTGTTAGACTCGCATCGAATTGCAAATATGAGCAACCGATCCGGTATCAAATACCCATGAGTTAACGGAAGAGTCGACAAGAAAAATATCTATAACATTAATACTGTAGTGGAAGTTTTAGTCCCACCATTCCTTTTACGATCGGCCGGTATTTCTTGCGGTTCCTCTTCCGATTGGCCTAGTTCTTTGCGGTAAAAGCATTCATTCTCTTGAGTTGGGCGGACTTAGTCTTGGGTTTAGGTTTGTCGGTTTGGATCTCATCGAAACTTTAGCCTTGCCCTTTTCTTGACCCAAGTCTTAGCCTTCTTCTTGAAGCTTGTACTCTTTTGCACCATCATCACATGATTGTTGTATTTCTTATCTTGCCCTCTGTTGTCTTAAGCATCATATGCGATTCGGTGAGGTTCTTGTCTAAGCCGTTCATATGGAAGTTCAAAATGGCGGCCATAACTTTCGAGAAGCGAAGCAAGAATCAAATCTGTAGCCAATTCTTGGCTAAGTGGAAAACCAAGTTTTTCCAAGCTCGTGTGTAACCAACCATTTTGATTACATGAGGGCTCACGGACCACCCTCGGCTAGCTTACATCCAAACAAGTTCTTTGAGATCTCAAATCTCTCCGTTCTTGCTTGTGTCTCAAACATGCCTTTGGCCTTCGATCATATCGTGAGGCCTCTATGTTCTCAAAGCTATACGAAGGTGCGAGTTCATAGCGGCAAGCATGAGGCGACTAACATCAAGGGACTCATCACATGCCTTTTTATAGGCGGTTTTAATAGCAATGAAGCAGCATTTTACGTAGGCACTTACGGAATTGGTTCTTCTAGAACATGTTCCTTTTATTTTGCTGAGAACAATTCTCGAGGTTCGGGACCAATCCATAAAATTTGTTCCATTAAGTTTTTCCTTTTCAAGTATCGAGCATAAAGCAAAAGCTGGATGTAGAGTCTGGCGATTGGTGCCATGATCTACAACAAAAATATATGCAAAACTAAGACATATGTTCATTAAAGTAACTTCTATTAAACAATTTAATAAAGATACTCCCACTAAACACCATATCCCTCTTATGACATTTAATGATTCAAGATCCATAATCATTTAATCAACTAGTGAGCTTTGGCTTCCTTTGCTAGAAGACTAGTGAAAGCGGTAAGCAACCTTTGCTAATCATATCAACTATATGACTCTTGTTGTTGGGCGACATCTGTATGCTTGGCACCCAACCTTTATGCCCCAAGGTCCACTGTTATGATAACCTTGTTAAGTTAAACCAATGCCCGTGTAAGTGTCGACACAAACCCATCTAGTCAAGGAGAGTTAATGGCACTCTGCTTTGGCAAGACCTACCATTAAAATACATGACTTTGGATGGTGCGGCATGTTTGGGAGGCATCAATTTAACTTAATATTAAGTGAGAATTTTACTTCTATCATGTTAAAAGCAATTAAAGCAAAATAACATGCATAGAAATAAATGAACGAGGAATGTAAAGGCATTCACAGACAATCAAATTGCATTGTGATATAGCATGACCCTTCTTCATGGTAATCTCCATCGCCATGCATCTGTTCACCATGTCTTGAGTGGTGGACTCCTCCAAGCACTTCCACTAAGCCATTATTTCTAATAGCACTAGTAATGAACCACAAGGAGTAAAGAAGCATCACAAGTCGACCGCATGAGGCCGTTATACAATTATAAACTGACCTTGGCTGCAATTAACATGACACTTGGTCATGAATATTACAAGCATACATGCATCTCATACATGAAGCAGTATGGGTCATACTATTCACATCAATCCTGCAAAACAAGTTATGCACAAAATCCAATTCTAGCGGCGACATGAGCACACACTACCTATAGCGTGCGATCGAATACCAACCACGGCGGTCCGCTAGCCGGTTAGCGGCGGGGTTGAAGAGGCGTAGCTCGGAAACTTTTTCCGAAACATGAATCTTATTCACGTATCCAAGCCTTGGAAATCATTGGGTTAATCAAATTAGCCCTATTCAGAACCAATCCGATCAATGCCTTGATACGACCACATACTGCGGCATACTCCGATGGCGGAATTCTGACCGGTAGGAGTGATATGCAGTCTGGTCGTGGACAAGTGCAATAAACCTTCTGGTCCTTATAGCTCATACCTCCTCGTAAACCCATCTACTACCACCGAGAAACCGATCGATCTTATCGACCGGGGTCTAGAGTCGTTCCATCTATATGAGCAGATCTAGGTTACCAAAATCGACCGATAATAGGCCAATCTACTACTACCACATATCAAGTATATGCGATCGATCCGGATCAAAAACTACGCGAGAAGGCTCGATACCCTTTGTTGGGTCACGGGTAGGCTCTGAAAGCTACAAACAAAAATTCTACCATGCAAACCGGAAGCCATGCAAGTAGATGATCATAGATCGTTACCACGAGACGCGAGCAGCGGAAGAAGGGTTGGGCGACTGGTCCAGCGAAGGCGGCGTCGATGTAGTGGTCGTGGTCGATCGTCAATGTCGACAAGTCGATCTGGTGGTCGTAGTCGATCGTCTCCTCCGGCAACGTCTGTGGTTCCTTGTGAAGATCGCGGATCGTCCTCAAGCGCAACAATCGTAGTAAGCGCCTCTCACGGTATCCACACGTCCGGGGAAGGAACAACCGAGCGTCGGTGTGCGGCACCAAATCGCGCGGTGGAGCTCTCGGGAAGATGGCGGCTAGGGTTTTGGTGGTGTTTTCACCCCTTCCCAATGACCTCATGCACCTCCTTATATAGTGCTCGTGGCGGATCCTATCCGAACACGTTCTGAATCGTATTCGTCTTGGTTTGTTCAACCCGTTAAGTGTGTGACCACAGGTTCATGTGTAGTTCGGTTGTGACTCGAAACCGTTTCCGATCACTAGTCGTAGTGGCTCCTAGTAGAACATATCGATTCCGAATACACACAAATTATATCGGACGAACCTTAATGCAATATGATCTCGACTAGGTCCTCATCACTTACGACTAGGTCCTATCTTTATCGACCAGTTCGTATTTGGTCACGACCATTTCGTAATTGCTTACGACGAGGTTTCGACCACTCTGTGACTACGTTCGACCGATCTCGACCAGCTTGTATCTGTATCGACCGATCATGCTGCTCGAACTAAGCGACCTACTCGTGTATACTCCCTTTGCCTCACGATGTGCGGTGAACTCGGGTGAGATGTTGTGTCATCCATGGGTATTCAATACTTTCTCGTCGAGTGTCGAGATAACTTTCGTGGTGAACACTTCGACTACTAGTGGCATGGCCATGCACTTTCTTTATCCGATCTGCGAGGGCCGAGACATCTCTCTGTTATGTTAGGAGGGCAAATCCATATCGACCGGTCACATTCCTCTCCATGTTTGAGCATACAGCTACCTTTATAACTACCCGATTCACGGTGTAGCGTTTGGCAACCCCTAAAGTGCTCTTACACATGTAGGAAACCATCTTGATCTCAGGTCTAAGGATTATACATCATCATTGCTTGAGACCAACTAACGACACATAGATTCATAACAATCTCAATAGTGTCTCAATGTGGGTCTTATCAACATCATGTTCTCTAACATGTGTCCATATTATCGGTTTGATATCTCCATATCTATGACTTGTGAAACATAGTCATCAACCAATACATATGCTAGTCTATTCATATGTGTCCACATATGTTTACGACCGAGGATCGTGTAAGAATAATTATCGCGGGAATATAGAGTTTCACAACCAAGTCACATACTTGATAATAAATATTAACAATATTATTCTAGGAACAAGATAACACATTATCAATGTCATGAACATAATGAAATATAATCATCTCTATGATTGCCTCTAGGGCATATTTCCAACAGATACATCACTTGAAATTTGGTTGAAGTTGCACATCAATCAATCCTACCGGGCAATGACCCATTTATTGTGGCTCGACAAGCCACCCAAGTATACTACATCCGTGCCATGCAAAACTATGAGTAGTCTAGTGGATTGGTTGGTAGTACATAAGGTGCAACCATATGGTAAACTACCTACCCCTAGTGAAGCAGGACTACAACATGGAGACCAACAATGGTGTTGACCTATTCTTTCAAGAAGATGGGCTACGAGGACTTTTCAAATAATAATTGGGGAAGAGGGCGATCACATGGATGTATTCAAATCGATCCGATGAGGTTGAAAACCAAGAGGACTTGGAACTACTTAATCGCTTAGACATTGATGGCACGAAGGGGATGAGGTTGAGTCAACACCTCATGATAGTGACGATGACTTTTAGAGGGCCCATCTGCGGAGGATCCCATTGTGAGCGACTACTTCTAAGCATGATCTTGTATGTCTTCCATTTATTTCTTTGCATGTTTTAATTTTTTGTATGAGCTTACTTGATTACGTTATAAGACATTTTCTCTGAGCTTACTTGATTACGATATATTAATTGATTTATTTTATTTCATTTCATTTCAGGACACCAAAAATGAGTGGCGTCGAAGAGCCGACATACTCTAGTCGAGGCGACGCTTGTTTTCCACTCGATGAGGCGGAGGCGGCCGCGTCCACTCGAGGAGTCTGAGGCAGGCAGCCGGCCCCTCCGGGAGGCACAGGGCAGCGCGGCCCTCCAGGAGGTAGAGGGGCAGCAGCCACTCGACAAGCGGAGGGCAGCCACGGCCCCTCTAGGAGGCGGAGGGGCCGCGGCCCTTGAGGCAAGGAGGTCTACCTCTAGTAGATCGGGCTCTGTGCCCCCTTGACCCTCGCGTGCTAATGATGTGGAGTATGAGCATCGTGAGGCGGAGGTGAGGAGGAAGAGCACCTGAGGCGGAGGTGAGGAGGATGAGCACCATGAGGCATAAAATTTTGGATCACGAGGGCTGCGAACTGCCCTGACGACCAACTTAGAGAGGAGAGAAAACATCATCGTTCTGTTGGCGACACGTAAATGCTGTTTACACTTTCACTAATTTAGCCCTTACTTGCATACCTCAAAAAACTAATATGCGAGGCAATGGCGAGAAGAAGGCGGGGTGAGAAATGTAGACTTAGAGCGGCATAATTGGCGTGTTGATTCGATGGCACTTCACGGCTTGGTCACCTCTGAGGCGAAGGCGGGAGCTTGCATGGACATGGTGCCACTACAAGGCATTGAAGATATCGCCGCTTGTTGAAGGAGAGGTTCCATTTGTATTTGTTTGCGGTGGTGGAGAAAGTTTTTGGGTAAGTGATTGAATATTCAAATCTGCTTCTATGTGTTCCTATGCATATTAGGGTTGATTTGGTCACAACTCTCGAGTCTCAATTTAGTTACTATACTAACTTACCATACGAATCCCAAATAATATGTACTTCTACATGATGCAACACGACAGAGGAAAGCCAACAATTGAAATATATTTTCTACTTTGTTTCCCATGCAGTTCTCTTTCTCATGGAATTTACTTCAAGTAGTCTGACATGTTTAATTTACCTCTTTTGGATGTTTAGTAGCCAAGTAATAAATGTCAACTAACTTAATCATCTTATTCTTTATCAATTTCTTTTCTCTTTCATCAACTAACTTAATCATCTTATTCTTTATCAATTCTTTATTCTTGGATTGTAGTGGTGGTTTTGATGGGGGTGGCAGACGGGAAGTGATTCTAGGAGAGTGCTTCGTAATTATGTTAAGAAGCTGATCCCACAGATGTTCTACGAAGCACGCATCAAGCGGTGATCTGTTACCACACACAAGTCCTTGGACAGCAAATTCATAGGGCGAGGCTTGCTTGACGCATATCACTTTAAGCAGTACATGCGGGTAACCAAGCCGAACAAGCGATGTCCTTGATTACAATCAATTCTAGTTTATTCATATTTAACACTTGGTTAATTTAGGCAATACCTTGGTGGGCCCTTAAGTGTGAAGATGCATGGCGTGATTCTCGAGAGAGGTGGTGCAACGAGCGATGGTTAGAGGACTCTCGTCTTTGCTAGGGGCGGAGATTGTTGATGGGCGGGACAGACACATCATCAAAGCGACTCCTCCATGGCTCGTTACAAGAAGAACACGGTAGGTCAACATGTTCATATTGATTGTATGTTGCGAGATACATATTTATTGACCGCCGTGGTTTTTTGGGTCGAGAAAAGAAGAAGCGAGAGCTGTCTCCGATATGGAGGTATATTCTGAAGAACTTGAGTACGATTTACGATCATTTTGTCACGATGATTTTCGCTCCCTGATGATTTTGTCCAACAGTGCATATCTTGATCTTGCTAAGGAGATTTATGGCCGGACTACGACTTCATGAATTCACCACTAGGCGCGAGTCTTTGTGTATAAAATTTGGAAAGGGAAGAAACATGGTCGTTTCTTCATGGGTGCAGCTACATTACTTGCAAGCGACCCTCTCGGTCCGATCCACAGTCTTTGCATCAACGGATGAAGTACACCTTCAAAGTCGACAACGACCATCACATGAGATCGAGATCGATCTCGGGTTTACGAGCTTGAGCCTTGATGCGACGAGAAATTGAGGCTAAGCGTGTTGGAGCAAATGCTCCTGCGAGTTAGTTGGGCGTGGTAGTACAATAACAAAGTAATATGCAATATATATATATATATATATATATATATATATATATATATATATATATATATATATATATATATATATATACTTCATAATGCTAATGGCAATGTGCAAACAAATATCGAGCACTCGGGACCGGGACTCGACTTAATGTCCCTCAAGTCAGAGGAACCTTTGCCTCACTTATCTCTGCTCGGTTAGTAACTACATCTTGATTATTATATTGTTAGTCTCTTATGGTGCTTGATTGAAGACATTGAAATGACATGCAATGTAATTATTGAGTCGCTCTTGCAAATTTCTTATAATCGATTTCTTATGAAAATGTTGGGAGCGGCAAGATCGGTTGCTTCTCTGCTAATCTTTGAAGATCTTTGGTGCCAATGTTAATGAAGATCATGTGAATCGTCCATCGTAGAGGCCACCACCAGTGCTTGCTATTTTCATGATATACTAAAGGATACCAATATTAGAAAACATTCACAATCGGTGATTGCTAAAAATGGATAAAAATGGCTACATATATAACTAATTCTCTATATCTATATCATAAATTCTTTTGAAATGTGTCAACATATAATAATTTGTATGTACACTCCTTTCTATGAATTTGATGATAAGTGCTTGAGACATAAATGTTGATCGATGAGTTCACAATGACAAAATATTGAGAGTTGGAGTTTAACATTTTTAGCTTTTGTGCTTTTCATGTTCTTAAATGATTTGCCATGTTATTAGGTTGCTCATCATGATTTAAAGGAATTTTTTGCATTGTCAATAGTTTGGTTAATTATCTTTTCATGTAATATCAATTCCTAACTTTTATTGTAAGATGGCACTAATATTAAGTTTTGCTCTATCTGCAGAACTCCCAAAATGATGCTTTTGTGCTGAGAAGATTGAAGTAGGAAATTACATGCATGCAAATGGTTGTAGTGATACTTGATTTTGTTTTATGTATATAAGAGTATGAAATTACTATTTGGAAGCTGTCATATGTATAATGCCTTATGCCTACATTTTGAACTTGAACTTGAATGTTGTGAGCTCGGGGAGGCTGTTATGATGTCTTTTGTTAGATCTATACATATACATATATATAATTCTTTGTGGAATGGATGGATGGATTATTTGATTCTTTGTGGAATGGATTTTAAATGAATTTGTGAAAAATAGGGTTACTGCTTTGTTTTGTCGATTTCTCGAGTGTTTTGTACATTTCCGAGTGTTTTGGCACTTTCGGTAAATTAACTAAATATTTCGAGTGTCGACACTGGAAATTAACCAAACATTTCGAGTGTTGACACTTTCGAGGAATCTACTCGAACAGCAGGCAAAATTGTCTGAGTGTCAACACTCGGGAAAATGTGACCGTGGCAATTTCTGTCGGATTAAATGGAAGCTTTCCGAGTGTCGTTTTAAGCTATGCACTCGGGAAAAATGGCCGCGTGTCAATTTTCCACTGGTTTAAATCGGTCAAGCGTTGAAACATTCAGTGTTTGTTCAGCATATTACAAGTGTGAACACTCGGTAAAGGTTCAAATCCGCGGGTCTGAAGCCGTTCAATGAATTTTCTCCAGTGTGTGAGTTTCAGAGTGTGTCGGAAGCACTCGGGAAAGTAACATTTCGAGTGTAACACTCGGAAGCTATTTATATCGACTAATCTATTAAGTGTTTTTTCGAGTGTGATACTCGGAAATATGTTTCAGTGTTTGGCCCGTTTTCGAGTGTTTTTGGCACTCGGGAAAAATCTGTTCACGGTAGTGCGTGCCAACATGTTGAACAAGTATTCAATGAGTCATCTTGGCAGTAGGTGTTAGCTACTTCCCAAACTATTTTTATACAATTAACCATGCATGTTGATATAAAACAAAGTAATTTTGCAAAGCGGGTTCGATATGATCAAGGTCTCGACTTGCCCTCGATGAAAGTGAGATTCTTGGTAGAAGTAAATCGGGTCCAAGAATTCTTCATGGCCGGAATCTACGTCTTGAAAAGAGCCAAAAAAATACAACAAATCCAAATAAAACCAAAAATGACCAAACCAGAACCAAAAAGCAATGAAATAGAAGAATAAGGAAGAGGAGAGGTCAAGCGAGAGGGTAGTCGAGGAGGTGGGTCTGAGAAGAGGTCTGAGGAGGAGGTCAATGAAGGATATGACTACCCAATGAGGTCGCGGAGAAGCAGGCACGGAGGCGGGCGAGAGCATGAGAGTTGAGTGAGGCTAAAGAAATGAAAGGACTACTCGAGCTTTTATAGCCGGGAGGACGGGAAGCGACTAGAGACTCAGAAGCATACGATCAAAGGTAGGTGGCGGCGGAGACGAGCCGCTGGCACAAGCATGCATGGCTGTCGAGACGAAAGGAAAGGTCGTCTAAATCAAGGAGGTCTAAACCAACGAGAGGTCTAGGCGGAAGGGAGGTCCGACGAAGAGAGGTCGTGACCAAGGGAAGGTCAAACAAAGGGAAGACTAAGGAAGAAAGAAATTTGTTTGAGAGGGACCGCAGGCGAGCAGAGAAAGGAAAACCAACACGAGAGAACTCCAACGAACTCGAAAGAAACCAACTTTGGATTAGTTGAAGTTTGATTTAGTTATTTTAAACACCTTTAATTCCGAAATCTCAAGTTAAGCTTTAGAACTCTCATCAAAACCAAGCGGTTCTTTTTATTTTGAAAATTTTCAAAAGACTCAAAAATCGAGAACATTACATTTTGCCCTCTAGGCGGTGCCTTGAAGCGGCGGTGTGTGAAGAAGCAGTTGAGATGGACCATGGCAAAAGGCTGTTGCCATCTACCGCCTCCCCACCTTGCCCTTCTTCCACGTCTTTAGTGGCATTTGCCTCCGCGCCTCGCCGCCTCCTAATGCTCGTCGATTCTCATCACCTCTACCGCCTGTGTCATCCTCGACCCGGTGGCTGCGATACCACCACCTCCTCATGACCTTTGGTCCTCCAGCGCCACGACCACCCTCTAAATCCGAGCCTCGGTGAACCCGAACCCTAATCTAGTGAAACCTGCCCAAATTTGCCATCACCGCTGCCACAGAATATGAGCTTGCCGGTCGGAACATGAATCTACAATCAAATCACAATGTTAGAAATTCGAATGATTTGTAAAAAAAAAACATCATTCGACATATGTATAGCATTCATGATTTGCTTGGAATTCATGTTCAACAGGATTAAATTTTTCCTATACTTTTTAGGACTTGGTCTTTGTATGGTGGATTCTCGAGACACATGCAAGCACTTTAATTATTGCTGCCACATGTTCATGAATCGTGAGCAGTCATAGTTTCAGTTACTAACCGCTCAGTAACAGGTGCCTTGGACTAGTCTACTACAAATCCTTACTTAGTACTAAATTTGTCGTATCAATACGTGCGTGCAGGTTTCCATTGATGAGGCTCTAGGCGCCAACGCCGGTGGTCCGATCACCGTCGGGGCCAAGGCAGCTGGTACAGATGCCAGAGACGCGTGCGACCGTGGAGCAACCTTTCCGCTTTTGGGAATCGTTGCCGACTTGATTGTGGGAGCCACCTTGAGAAAGTTTTGTGAGACTTAAATAAATTTAAATTATTAAATCTAAATTCTAAAGGTCTTAATTTGGGGGCCACTTTGACTAGCTTTCTCGAGGACGACTTAAATAAATCTAAATTATTAAAGTTTAGTATGGAAATCAAATTGCTAATTTTATTTTATTTTTATTTCAAAATTCAGTTTATATTTTACTTGACAAGGACTTTTTTAATCTAGACCGTTATAATCTGGACCCAATACGATCGTGGTGTAGATCTTTATCTTTTCATCGATTAATATAGAATTTCTAGCATTTGAGAAGCGAGCGTGGTTCTTTTGACTCTGCTTTAATAAGATAACTAGCGAGGTGTGCGATGCACAACTAGATTTGTTTCAAAGTTTGTATAAATGTTTCATAATATATTTATGTATCTTGTAGGCTATTTAGACTTTAAGATATCCTAAACATTAGAAAGCGACAATATAAGCTTGAAAGAAATTACAACACGAGCGTAAATCGGAGTATGTGCTTTGATGGAAGGCGTGTCCCAGTGAGATTAGCGATGGTTGCATGTGTATGTGGCGGCGGACCCTCCCATCGGGCATGCTCGGTGGCATGAGCTCCCCTCTTGTCGGAGACTCCCCCTTAGAGGCGGCAGCAGGCGTGTGGCGAGGCGGGAGCGAGGCGTGTGCGCGCGGAGGAGGCCTTGTCGTCGGAGGTGGCCCCATGAGAGACAGCACCTTGAGGTGGGGGCGGCCGAGGCGGGTCGCCGAGCATGAGTGGTGCCTGTCGGGAAAGCGGAGAAGACCTCTGGGCGAGCTTGGCGAGATCCGAAACCATGCCTCGGCAGCAGACGCAGACAGGGCCAGTGGGAAGGTGGCGTCTTGGTGTGGCGTCGGCGTCTTGGCCGTCTAGGGTCTCTGATAGAGGCCCCTGTGGCGAGAGGCGGGGCCCAGCTCCCCCTGCTCTTGCCTTGGCGCCCTCAATTTCTCCATTGCTTTGCTCACTGGAGCTTTGCTCATCTTAACATTCTTCCCACGCCTTCCTCCTTCCTCCATCCTCAGGCTCGGCTCCTCCTCATTTGCTCCCCATGGTGCCATGGCACAAGCACGGTGGAGGCAACAACTCGAGGAGAAAAAAGCGAAGAGATGGGGATGAGAAGAAAAGCAAATGGGAAGGAAGGAAATGGAGCACTGGAAGTGTCGGCCACATAAATGGTTTGGTGAAAGGGGTTTATGGTAGGGGTAATTAAAGAGATTAGAAGAAAGGAAAGCAAGCCAAGAAATGAGTGGCCATGGTTGGTTAATTTGAATGAGGAGAGAGAGTAGAGGTTAGGTGAGAATTAAAGCTAGAGATTAAGAAAGAGATTATGAATAAGAAAAAGATTAGACAACGAATTAGGAATTAAGTAATAAGATAATTTCAAATGAATATTATTATTAGTAAACTTCATGATATAAATAAATGTTAGTTGTAATGCAGTAGGAGATGGTAACCCACCTTGTTCTGCTCTCTCTCTCCTTTCTCCGTGTGTTTCTTTTGGTTTTGAGTTTAGAGTGAAGTTTCAATCTTGGATTGGATCCAAGATTCCAAGTAATCTAATTCAGTCCTAAGGCGTAACTATGTGAGACTATGACTCTGTGAGTGAGATTATGAGTTCAACTATTATATGCATTTCAAGTGTTCTAGACTTGAAGTTGAACATTCACTACTACGAGAAAAGACCTTCTGAGCGGTTCAAAAGCGTCATCACGAGGCGGTTTACGTGAGCCATCGAGTTTATAGGTCGATAATGACATGAGGTCATCACGAGCGGTTTTGAACGTCGTAATACATAATATCACGAGCGATTATTAACTCAAAACCGTCTGCGATAGTCGACTATCACAGATGGTTTCATCTACAAACCGTCTATGATTGTCGACTATCACAGACGGTTTCATCTACAAACCATCTGTGATTTTCGACTATCACAAACGGTTTCATCAACAAACCGTCTGTGATATTCTTTTGCATTGTTAAATCTATTTCTGTTTATTGGCTAGCCTCAGGAAATGCTAGCCATGCCCTCTGAAACAAGCACATCAATTCGCATTCATTTTAGAAGCAAGCACATCAAATTCACATTCATTTCAGAAACAAGCACATCCAATTCACAAATCAATTAACTAAAATTAACCATTAATGTACATTTACACACATATACCATTAAGTTCAATTTTATCCCAATCAAGTTCAATCTACATTGTGGAAACTCCATACTGCATTTATGATTTGTTTGTTAGGGAATGGCGCAAGGTATGATCGAACTTTTATGAGCTCGCTCTATTCAACGTAGTTTGGCGATGGTAATGCAACTTTATAAGCTAGGAAGATTAAATTTGTACTTATATAAATTGGTAAGTATGTATGAAATAATTGTTGCAAGATTGACAAACACGAGGATCATTGGTGATCGCGGAACCAATAGTAGTTCCATGTTGTGGCAAACATAGTATCCATGAGCGTTATGACTGAAGCAATTTCTTTGGTAGCCTTTACAAAAATAAATTGGTTAGTTAGAGACATTACTACGAAGTGTTATATAGAATTAATGTGTACTAGCTAGCGAGTCACAGGAATTTTAGATCGTGTGACAACGTCCTTCCTTGTTTTTCCTCCTTTAGCATAGTGCCATGAGCGCCCTCGTGACTCCAAGAAGTTAGCCTTAGCCATTGCAAAGGAAGGAAAGACTACAATAGAGTTTCTATGGAGAAAATGTGTTTACTGTTGATTAAATGCGGGATAAGCTGTGAAGTTGTGGCGGTCCTCTGTGGGAATCTGGGTATATTACAGAGCTCCATTTTGGTATAATTACAATTAGAATCGATTGGAAGCTACGGGTATGTCACCATGGTCATTAAACCTAAGTTTGTGTTGCTTATAAAGTACAAATCAACAAGTATAGCGATAGTGCAACACTTACTCTGGTTGTAGGGCAAAAGTATGTATTCCTTGTTGCGGTGAGCTAGCAAAATGCTATAGCGTAATCCTCGGCGAATGTTGCATTCACCTTGATGGTTTGCTCGGAGACCACGTGTGGGTCGAGAAACCTCTTGGTGAATTCCTTAATTCGACTCTGAGACATCATGTATCTATATACAAAAGCAAGGAGTTATATATAACATTTATCGGTATTACACGAACATTGGCCGTGATTGTACACACTTCGATTACTTGACATTGCATGAGTGAGGCGTTGAAATTTGGTCGAGGTTGAAGAAGACAGAACAAGTCCTCGAAGGTCACCGTGAAGACACAACCTTGAAGCTTGTGGTTAAAATGATCCATCTTGAACTTGGCGGTGACACGAGCGTCGTTGTTCATCGGCTTGTTGGGTGTTCCATGTACCATATATGCAATGCCGTCCAAGCCGATCCTAGGGTAGGGATGTCTATCCTCTCGACCAGCGGCTCGCCTATACAATTTACGGGCCAGCGGCAGAAGGGATATCGAGAATAGGTGTTGGCCAGTCTTGATTTGCCCTTCTTGCCTCGCTTTATAGAGTTCGGCTTCACAAAAGTCGGTGAGCACGAGATGTAAATGCATCGATGATGCTTGGGCCCTTGCAACCGGTGCAAGTAACCGGTCTTGGCGACTTAGTGGACTTGACACGTTGCGGTACATTCCGTGAAGTTGACAGGGGCGGGTAGCTCAAGCGGATGTCCTCTTGGGCCTTTGGATGAATGTTCAATGGCTTGCTCTAGAGTCATGACCTCATCGTTTGGGGAATATCTGTGGGGCGGCCCTGAAATTGGTACAAACACCGTCCATATTCACTTTTGCGAAACTTAGGCATTAGATTTACACGTCTTAAAGCCGACAGGATGGATACACGGCCCCAGCGACATCTAGGGCAATAGGGTATATCTCACTTGGATCTTGCGCCGTAGCCACCTACATAGCGATACAAAATTAGCTACTCAATAGGCTTATCAATGGATCGAGCATTCGGAGATAATAATTATTACGGATGTCATCGACGAAATCTGTCGGCGCTATTGAGTAGGGTTAGGGTTGGACGTCTGGCTACTCGGAAATTGGAAGTGGCTAGCACGGATGAGGCGAGGGCTTACAAGCGATTTGGGACTTACTGGCGAACTTCCTAAGCCTTTCCTCAAAGCTCTCCGATTGCCGTTGCATCCACTGGCTCGGCGTGATCATCGATCTCATCTCACGAGGATTAAGTGATCTCATCTTTGAGGATTCGTGAATCTCCTCTTGTAGTTTTACATCGCGCTCAACTTTGGATCTCTTCCTACCCCGGTACGATTCAGAGTCGGCTCGGAACCAATCTGCCCATGTAACATAAACACCAGCGCCTCTCGTGCGACCCGGATGCTCATTGTTTCCCAGGGCCGCGGAGAGTATATCTCTCTCCCTGTCTGCCTGGAATGAGCCTTGGGAAGATTGTGCACTCAGCATTACCTGCAATAGCCCGACAAGTCATTTCACTTCCTATGAAGTTATGGAATAGTTACAAACTAGGTAGTTCGATATCTTACGGTATTTGGGACACTTTACAGTCTGCGGGGTTTGGAAAGAGACTTCCCGTAGGCGAGTGCGTAACCTCCCAAATAACCGGTTTGGGCGTGCACATCGGTGATCTCGGGAAATCTGGGGACACATTGAGCAGTTTGCTGCTTGGTCTGATCCCTCCATATCGGGATTTTACCCACATACCAGCGGTCTTAGGAGTCTATGGGGGTGCTTGTTTTTGCCTGAAGGGCCGTGTGCGCTGCACTTTCACTCCTAAATTCATCTGTCGTCTTCTTCGCCACAAACTCGGCCTAGCACTCTACCAAGAACGGATACTTGTGGAAGGGCCTCAGATCCTCCTCCACATAGTTCTTGACAAGCGTGCACTCACTTACTTGGTAAAGGAGTTATAGATGGTCTTACGACCACGAGAGGATCGTAGAAAGATAGTCGAAAAAAAAACTCTTCGATTGTATACTACCTTGACCAGAAATATGCTTGATCAAGAAAATTACCTACGACTATCAAGTAGTCGTAAAAGCATTCCTACGACTATCACGAGGTGGTCGTAGTATAGTGATCGGAAGAAAGAACTTTTCGTTTATCATTTCCTTTGGTTGAAAAGATCTAACCAAGGAAGTAATTTTGCTTGAGGTGTAGCATAAACTGATTTTCTCGGCGGACACCTTTGGGGAATCTCAAGCGGCGTCCAGATTAACTTTATCTGTTGAAGCGGTTCAGAGGCGATGGCGACCCTTGGAATATCACGCCTCGGCTCAAATGCGTGGTTATAAATACCTACTGGGGTAAAACCTAAGATCTTACCTTTCCCCAAATCATTCTCTTGTTCATCAAGTTCTTGTCTTCTCGCCACCAACTCGTCGATTAATCTCCTCTTCTGAGAAAAATGGTAGGAGAGTTTCGAATGGGCGAGTCGGAGATGGATCTGGCGAAGATGCAAACCCTTGTCAATCTTTGGGAAGATTCGAGAGAAAGTTCTTATGGAGTGGTTCGGCATAGCGACAATGGCCGTCGGGGAGGAAGGACAAATCCCGTCTTCTAGGCGTATTGTGAGTGTGGTCTTCGATTACTGCTCACCTTTCTCACATTGATACTCGAGCATTTTGGAGTGGAATTGGTGAACCTTGGTCCTAATTCCATCACCATCTTGGCGTATTAAATATATCTATGTGGGCGTGCACAGGAATTCAGCGGATCTTGAGCTTTTCGGTATTTCTCTGGAATGGCTCGACAATGCAGGATAAATTTGGAAGTTGTGGTTTGAAGCTCCATGGCGGAAGTCGAAGGTATATTCAGATGTTCACTTTCGGTCCTCATGGCGTTGTGGAGAAGAGGTGGTTTCTTTGGAAAGTCACCTCAGAAGCGATCTTTCTTTGAAGGGAAGAATTTGCAGAAAAAGCTTCACAGGATTCGACTCCCGGGATATCAATCAGTGCCCCTATATTCAAGCTATCAAGGATTTGAAAGCAGAGGGTTGGTTGGATGGCATGTGGTGAAGGATTTCATCACCGCGTCGAATTAGTCCTTTGAAGAAGCGAGTGCCTCCTATGTGGAGGTACAGGGAGCCAAAAGAGACAACCGGGGACTCGAGGAGGTAAGTAGTTTTTTGACTTAGCTCTCGGTTTGGTCTTCTGCAAAGTTGTTTAAAGAATGCCTTTATCTGTTTTATCTGAGATCTTTCTGGCAGATTAGCGTTGAGTCAAACTTATTTGTGAAAGCCCGAAATCACCTAGTGTGGCGGTTCCTCAAATATTGCGGTTTTATCATGAAGAAGAAAAGGTTGGCGCCTAAAAGGTAATCAAAGTTGATTTCATCCTTAGGAACTTATAATTCGTAGAAAGAACTTACGACTAGAGAAATGTTGTAGAAAAACTTACAACTTAGTAGTGGTAGTAGAAAATCTTACGATTAGAAGAAAATAAATGAAAAACTTACGACTTGATCTTGGTCGTAGAAGGTCTTCGACTAGTTAGTAATTCTTCTTTTACATTTTTGCTTCTGAAGTAGGTATGGAAAATCGTCGGAATGACGAAGAAATTTATCTTGATAACCATCGGTGCGAGTTGACAAAGACAAAGGCTCGGCTCCTCGAGTCAAGAGGCGTCGACTTACAAGAGCCGTTGATAAAGGAGAACAAGCTCGAGTTCTAGCCCTTGACCGATTCTCTGCAAACACTGTGGGTGACATAGCGCTTGATTGAAGCCGAGTAAATTTGGTGAGGAGGTCGAAGCACTAAATCTCTTAAGCGCAAACCTCGCAAGGCCAAAGTACCTTTTATTACGACAAAAAGCTTTCGCGGTTTACGCCACTTCTAGATTTGTCAAGCAACTAGAAAGGAAGCTGGAAGGAGTTTATGTCTTTGTGAAGGACAATCTTGATTCGGTAGAGCCTCTCAGTTGAGGTGGCGCTGCTCTTGGAGTGTCGAGACCGATCTCGGTCCTCCGGAAAGTCAGAGACCATAGAGATGGTCCATGTTCAAGACTCACGACGAGGCGTGGTCATGGTGAACCTATTCCTCAGCAGAACTACGACGGGCGTGAGTGCGTGAAAAGAAATCAAGAATTCTTCCATCGGAAGATGGCTCCAAAGTTTGATTAAGTCGGGGCCTTGAGGTATGTGAAACAAGCTAAAGTGTAAAACGACATTTACCTTTTGCTTTCCACAATTTGACTTGCTATCCTTTTGTTGTTTTAGCCCAACTCCTTGACCCTCGAGAATGCTTCCATTGAGAAGCCTATTGCTACCTCTCCATTCTTGGAGAGACAACAAGGAAGTGGTCGATGGATCATCCTCGGCCAGGTGGTAGAAGAAGTCGTGGCTCAGGCGGTTGTCCACGACATTGAAGTCGTAGCTATAGCCTTGAGGCGTGACCATAATTCTTGAGTGGCATCTACAACCACCAGGGTAGCAAGTCATGTCCTTGAGGTTGCGGCTACTACTCTTGGTGGCGGCTACACCTATTGAGGCGTGATTCGACAAGCTGAGATAATCGCCATGACCACTAACGTGGTCGTAGGGGCGAGAGAGGAAGTCGTGAAGCCTCTGCCCAAGGTGAAGTGATGTGCACGACCACCGTGCGGGGAAGAAATCGTTGCAGACCTCCTTCTGGTACCCAAGAGAAACTACAATTTGAGAATCGGAAGATGAAGAATACTTCAATTTACATTACGATTTCTTTAACCTACTTCCATAGTGGGGTCTTACGCCTAGATCTGCCACAGGTCCCCCATCCCAAAGACATTCCCAATAGAGAACACTTTTGATAATGAGTGCCTTGAGAAGGTTTGGTGGGACCAAGTTGAGAGAGTGGACAAGTGAAGCACCAGTGGTTTACTCAATATTTGCTCGATCAACCATGAATGTAAGTATTTGATGATACTTATGCATACGGTATAATCTTCTCTTATTTCTCCTTGTCTTGTCTTTTGCGAGAAAGCCATAGAGCAAATCGCCGTTGTCGGTGAATATCATCGACAACTTCTAAAGTACTGACAGGGAAAAGAACTCTGCAAGCAAGCGAGAGAGGTGGTAAGTCCTTTATTTTTCATAATCATTTTTACTACTTATATAGTGCTTACGGGGTTTGTCATGGAAAAACTCACGACTAAGTCTTGATCGTTAAAGACTTCGACCGGTGGCTTTGTCGTAGAAGAACTTCTGAATAGGTGATGGTCGTAGAAGAACTTACGACCATGAGATTTTGTCGTGAAAAACTTCGACTAGGTCGATGGTTGTAGAAGAACTTACAACCGATTGACCAATGCTTATATTCACTTTTATCCTGCGGGTTGAGCGATGGCTTAAAGACCTTAAGCCGACTCACTCGATTATGAAAAGAGAGTCAAAAAAGCTATGGGAAAAAGTAGAATTCCTTTTGGGGAAACTTAAAAGCCAACTCTGCAAGCGAAAGTGCGGGAAGGAATAAGCGATAAGTCTTGAACTTAAAGGCGCTACGACTTTGATCTTTATCTAACTCTCGCTTCTTTTGAGAAAAAGAAGATGAGATGAAAAGCTCGAGAATGAAGTCAAAGAAAACTTGATCATTCACGAGCTTACTCGTATGTCTAAAATAAAGATCAAGATCTTGAGGCGGCGAGAACTTCGAATATCGGGTAAGTAATTCTTTACTGTAGTCCTTCTGAGTTATCTCCTTTTCTTACTCTCACTTCCTTTCTAGGAATGGATCTTGAATTGGGAAGGCTCGAGGCGAAATCACGGAAAAAACCATGATTTATAATCGAGGCCGTCCTTATTGCAAAGAAGAATCAGAGAGGACATTAGATCATGGGAGAAAAAGCATCTTTGAGGCCGTTGCTTCCCATAATGAAGAGGTCAAGAAGTTGGATTCTCGACTAGTGGGTAAGAAATCCTTTTACCGTGATTATTTTCTTTTCTTTTCCTCTAGAAGTTTATCTTTGTTTGGCCAATCTTATTCTTTTTGAACAAGTGGTGAAAACAAAAAGCTTGAGCCGACTTGTACTTAGCAGGAGATGGAAGCAATGAAGATTAAACTTCAAGGCAACATCACGCTCTGAACAATGTGCTTGGTGAGCTACATAGTGAGGAAAGACTCCTCAAGATGATATGATAACCGCTCACATAAGTACTATTGGGGATCAAGTCGGGACTTTGCAAGATCTGGTGACTACTCACGAAGGCCAACCAAAATTTGAATCGATAAAGGCGGTCGAAGCTGCGATAAGTTATGCATTAGCAAAACTTAAAGCTCATGACCCTAACCTTAATGTGCAACCTCTCGGCCGACTTGCTTATTGCTCGAAGCGAAGGAAGGCGTCGATGGAGAGATGTCAGTTAGTAGGAAAGTTTGAGAGGAGATGCGGTTGGGATCTCCCTCTTGAGTAGCTTGTAATAAACACAGTGAAAAACAAGCTTTTGTTGATGTAATATCTGATCCATCTTGTTTCTGCAAATTATCTTGTCGAGTAGTTAGTAACTCAAAAGATAATTAACAAATTTTAAAGACTAAAAATTGAAGTCAAATTAATGACTTTATCCTAGCCCCGACTATTTGCTTAGTTTGTTGAAACTAAGTAAATAGTCTTATCTCTACAAATCATCTTGTCGAGTAGTTAGTAACTCAAAAGATAATTAGCGAATTTAAAGACTAAGAATTGAAATCAAATTATCCTAGCCCCGACTATTTCTTTGAGTTTGTTTAGACAAACTAAGTAAATAGTCTTTAAAGGTTTTACAGCAGAGAGGTTTGTTTAACTTGTAGTTTTTGGCGCAATTGTCATGCAGTGGTCGAAAAAGTGGTAGCAATTGACACTAGGAAGTTCCTTCTAGTGGGCGGGACCACGTGCGAGAGAGGAGGCTTCGACTAGGTAATGTTAACATCTCAGACTAGATTAATTAAATCGAAACGACAACTTGAGTTAAACAAACATCGAGAGAACTTCAAAAATTCGTTAAGCCCTTTGGAGGATTCAATAAGTGCCTACTGTTATCAAGAGTTGGAAGCGAGCGATGCTAGGAAGTTCCTTCTAGTGGCGGGGACCACGTGCGAGAGAGGAGAGACTTGACTAGATGTGTTTCTTCCTCCGACTTAGTTAAGGCAATTAAATACACCAAAAAGCGGTGAATAAATCTTAAAAAGTGCACTCTGCTTAGAATATTTTTCAAAAATGAAGGGAAGAAATAATCTAAGGTGAAAGAGTTGGCCTTCAAAAAAATTCAACTAAATAAAACCGAGTTCTTTGTGTTGGCAACAAAAGCGAGTACGAGTTGACACTAGTAAGCTCCTTCTAGTGGGCAAGACCACATCGAGAGAGGAGAGGCTTCGACTAGGTGATGTTATACGCCTTGCGACCGGTGTAAAAAAAAGCGGGTGTTTGAAACATAGTCGAAAAAATTATGAAAGCACTACTCAAAATAAGACAATAGAGATAGAAAACACGAGTCTTTATTGTCAGAATGATTGAGTTACATAGAACTTGCGTGGCGGTCGATGTTCCAGAATTCGAAGAACGGCCGTCTTCCATTGCCAATCGTCAGACCACGGGCGAGTAACCCGACCCTTGTGTAGGACCTTCCCACTTGGGAGAAAGTTTGTTCGATTAGACTTGGATTGGCAAAGCCTCAATACCAAGTCACCTCTGACAAAGTGCGAGGTTGGACCTTCTGATCGTAGTATCTTCGCGGGGCTTGTTGGTAGGCGCGAGCGAATTAGGGCTGGTTTCTCCTTTCTTCAAGTAGATTAATATCATCTGCTCGAATTTGTTCTGGTTGGAGTCTTTGAATGTTTCAACTCGTGTTGACCGTATCTTTAGTTAGGAGGAAGCATAAACCGAGCAGAAGACTAGAAAGAAAGGTGTTTCTCCTGTATGCTTGGTGGTAGTTGTCTGTTGCCCATATCTGAAGGTAACTCTTGTACCCAAGCCCGGCGTTTGGGATGATGAGAAAGCTTCGAGTCTTAATTCCTCTCATTATTTGGCCGTTTTGCGTTCATTGCCCCATTACTGCGGGGATGGGCCGCGAAGCATAACACAACTTGGTACCCAACTCGTCGTAAAATTCACGAAATTTTGCGCTCAAAATGCTTACCATTATCTGTAATTATTAGACTCGGTACTCCAAATCGAGTAATTATGCATCTCATCATAAACCGTTTTGCGCTTAGTTGTTATCCCAATCACGAGTTGGCTTCAATCCATTTGTGAGCGTATCAATAGCCACAAAAGGAACTTCGAAACCTCCTGGAGCTTTGAGGAGCGGTCCGGGATATCAAGACCCAGGTTGCAAAAGGCCAAGATAAGTTATTGTTTGTAATGCAAGTGGTTGGTGTATTTACTGCTATAAGCGGCCTTTGGACACACTTTTAACCAACTCTTTAGCATCGTATAGAAATTTTGTTGGCTAGTAAAAACCTTGTCGAAAAGCCTTGAACCAGCGTTACGTAGGAAGCATGATTTCCCAGATGCCACCATGTATGTCGTGAAGGAGTGTTAATCCTTAGCTCTGCGAATACATCGC